>APFE030851196.1:3351-49109 GCA_000404065.3 Pinus taeda | reverse complement strand
GGAGAGAGGGACACAAAGCTAGCTAGAGGTCACCCAAAGCCAGTCAGGGCCCATGCAGAGGTAGCCAGGAGCTATGCAGTGCCAAAGAGAGCCAGCGTGGGGTGACAGAGGCTCTAGGGGCTGATGTAGTGCGAGTTGGGGTGATGCTGGACCAGAGAGGCTGACGTAGTCTCTAGAGGCAGACACTGGAGATTTCGTGGGGCAGATTGGAGCTGAGAGTTGTGGGATTGTTCATCAGGGGTTTTCGCCAGAATATCTGTCTCCGACTGAGAGGTACTACTGCCGAGATCATTCTCTGTTGGGTGAGTTGGTTTCGCAGAAGCAGAGAGGCAGAGAGGGTACTGGGAGCATCAGCACAGAAGCCGGGAGAGAGGGACACAAAGCTAGCTAGAGGTCACCCAAAGCCAGTCAGGGCCCATGCAGAGGTAGCCAGGAGCTATGCAGTGCCAAAGAGAGCCAGCGTGGGGTGACAGAGGCTCTAGGGGCTGACGTAGTGCGAGTTGGGGTGATGCTGGGCCAAAGAGGTTGACGTAGTCTCTAGAGGCAGACGCTGGAGATTTCGTGGGGCAGATTGGAGCTGAGAGTTGCGGGATTGTTCATCAGGGGTTTTAGCCAGAATATCTGTCTCCGACTGAGAGGTACTACTGCCGAGATCATTCTCTGTTGGGTGAGTTGGTTTGACACCCAGATTGTATTATGAAACTGCTTAATAATAAAACCCTCAAATAGCTGCACCGATTTTCCCGCATTGGGTTTTTCCCGATGATCTATAATGTGCTAAGCATGTATTTGTATTTATTTTCAGTAGTTACATGGCAAATAACTTGTTAATTAAATAGAACAAGTAGGAAGAAATAAATTAGAAAGTACATGAAGGGTTTCAAACAACTAGACTTAGAAATTCCAACACTTATTTATATGATTTGAGAATCAACTTCACTTCACTACTGTAGAGAGAACGAATACACAAGATACTTGAGCATTGAATGTTATAATGTCACCTCAATATATTGGCTCACAGGGAGGTGTCAAACTTGTATAAGTATATCATTGTCTGAAGCTTGAGATAGGTTTTGAATCAAACATAACAAGTTTGAACCAAAAAATCATTATTTTTTAACCCTTTTGCACAAGTTATATCTTATTAGAGGGCTAAATTTAACACAGATACATGTCACGTTTTAAAACTCTTATTTTAGTCTTTGATACTTCAAATACGCTTGCAACGCCTCTTTGTGCATATGGTATTTTACACCCTACTATCCTCAAACTAAGTTATAGAGACAAGCCTCTTGATATGCTCAGAAAGGATGCCCTAACTGAAGTCAATGCACTTCAACAGTTCTGTGTTATAGCCCTTAAACAACCTTCTTTAATCTAGTTTTAATAGGCCACAATCATTTACTATTCTTGGAGGAAGTCTAAGAGGCCTATTAGTCTTGAAGCTTTATTCCTTTGAATCTTATACTCGGATCTATAATATCCATAGAGATTTCACCTTCCAGGCTTGCTCTTGTAATGACCTTTAGAGACTACAATTAGATGCCTTATGAAATAGGCTCGTTTACCTCAGAAAGGAGTGCCCTAATGAGGCTTTCCACTGCAAGTCTTGTACACAACCAACCTTAGACTTTGGAGGTCGAGATCCTGTAGCTTCACTTGTTGCCCTAGAGTTGGAGGGACGTGGTCTTGTAGCTTCACTTGCTGATGTATGAGTATCACTGTTGAAGTACTCAACTTCAAAATTGTCCTTAAATAAGCCCTAACAACTATCCAAACGAATCCCTAATACCTTGCTCTACAACTCGTTTCACAAGACCAAAATTTTTGTGGAGAAAACACGAGTCCAAGGTTATGGAAGTGATGCCCTAATGAAGAGGCCAATGGTCTACAAGAAGGTATGCACCAATGAAATCCCAATCCAAAATAAAAACAAAATAAAACCAAAACCCTATCCCTCCGCGGGTTTGGCATTTGCTCATCAAAGGAATAAAACATTCCAGGGCCTTTTCTAAGAATATTTCGTGAGAAGTTCACATATTTGGAGGGGTGATTTAGGCTTCTTTTTATAGAGAGTAGAGGGGTTTCATACAAGTAGACATTTGAGGACGATTAGGAATTTAAGCACCTTTGACATGTTGACTTTTCTAATAAACTCAATTTATTTGATTACCTTAAGCCCTAAGCAAAAAGACTACTTTCCTTTAAGGTGAATCAATTTAGCTTTTAATGGGATGTAAGAAAATTATGGGTGCAAGACACTTGTGATGCCTTTCTCAAGAAGATTTCTCCACAAAACTTGACAAAGGACCTTCACTGTTGATGTCTAATGGTCAACAACTAATGAAAAGGTGCCCTATCACCATCCCTTGGGATTTTAGTCCTAGGAACTAGGGTCTTCAACTTCAAATGCAAATATATCTCAATCCAAGAGGCCTTTCGGGGTGTTCCACATACCACTGGAAACATCTTATTGAGAAGAATCCAATGACAAGGATATCCTAGGAAAAATTAATGATTTTCCACTTCAAAAACCTCCAACAAGTTCGGGGCATGTCCTTAGTCCAAGGAACCCAAACCTAGAACTTAGGGTTTTCAATCATCCAACAGTGGAGCTTCCAACTTGATGTAATCAAGACAAATATAAGAAGCGTTCGTATCAATTTGACATCAACGACTGGTGTTTAGTCAAAGTCAAACCCTAAGGTTGACATCAATGACAACACCATCAAACACACAAGATGTGCATTGGATATCACGACCAGTTTCAGGTGCGGTCACTCCTCTAGCAACCTTGACGTACTCGTAGCCATTGTCTCTTTCACGGAGAAAGATTCACGTGCAAAACTTTCGACTTGGCTTCTCTGTTGAAGATAAATTCGACCTCCCCATATCAATTTAGAATTATCAAGGAGATCAAAACCCCCTGAATATTTTGACAAGTAGGGAACTCGATCTCCCAGAGAAGAATATGAATGCAATTTCTATATCATTGTCTCCAACAATAATTTTTTGGTCCTTTAGATAATTGTAATGGAAAACCAAGAATGGCCTATTTTTGGCTCAATGGAATTAATCTTTGAAATCCTCAAGCTGGGAGGATGCACTACTCTGACATCTCGAATACAAATTTAGGAGAATATTGCTTTAGAAAAATATAAATTTGTTCCAAAAATTTACACTATCAATTTAACAAATCATTTACGTAGATTGAACCATAAAGTTAATGACAAACTGAAAAATATAATCTACTACAAAAGAATAAACGAGACAAATATGCAAAGAATCTCAGCCTTATTTGAAGTCAAGGCCCTAAAAAATCTACAACAATGCCACATCAGCCACTATAACAACTAATTTGATTGAACACACCTGTGAATTTTGGATGAATTCACCAAGGGAAGTGATGGGTTCTCACCCACTCACTAAATCAACAGAGAGCTTTTGTCTTGGGGTTACTGAAGCTGCAAACTATGTTCCCAAACCACACGAAAGACAAATGCTCCAATTCAAGATGTCCCAAATGGCCTCCTCCTTTTAAGGCCCAATAGATAGATCTTATCTTCTAGAAGTATTCTATTTTATTATTTTATTAAAATTCTAGAAGTCTTCCCTCATCTTAAGTTACTTTTAATTTACTTAAACTTTTGGTCTTTTCCCCTTAATTAATCTTTCCCTCTTTTAACTAAGTAATGAACTAAAATCATTTTTAATTTGGGAAAATAGTAAATTTCCCACCATACTTTCTCTGGCCATGAGAAGTCACTTATGAACATCTAGTTCTTGTTACTTATGAACATCTAGTTCTTGTTCTGATTCCAGTGAGCTATTACACTAAGATGTTCTGTCAAATATTCCTCTCGAAAAGCCACCTTCAGCATGATTAATTAAGTTATGCTCAATAAGAAATGGAACCAAAAACAAGTTGTGTGGAACTACTCTCAATGATGAATATGCCAAACGAGATCCCATAAAAACTCCTCAAAACCCCTTTGGAACTCCTAATGACATAATTTTGCTCTTGTGACCTGCATCACATACAATAAAAATCCATCTTGGTTGTACTATAGAGGAAACTAAAAGAGAAACATTACAATTTTCCTTAATGGTTTCACAGCATTATCATCTTCTTTTGTCCTGATGATAGAGCACATATCACTATATATAAAGTTGATACCAACATTTCATACACAATGTATCCAAAAATTTAAAACACCAAATCTTATATATAAAATAAAATTAACAATTCAGATAATTATTTAAAAAAAAAGAAGAAAATAACGAAATTAAAACACCAATATGATCGCCAAATATTAATTAATTGTATTCCATGGATAAAAAATATAACAAACCATATTGAAATCCTAGTGCAAACCTAATCTTCAAGGTCTTTAATAGTAAATAGAAACACAATAAACATATTTTCTTCCACTCTTTACAAAGGAGACATCAAATGTGTCAATTTCACGTATGTCAAAGTTCTTTTAATGTTCTACAACGGCCTTGCAGTGTCATGCAATCTTTTAGAGCACTACAACTATAGCCTAGGCTTGTAATACAACCTAATAATACAGAGCCCTCGTAGCTCTGTTTTTGTAGTTTTTCGAGGCTTACAAGCCCATAACATTGTCTTAAAATTCTTGTCACTCCTAAACTTTGCAACATTCAAAATCCTGTGTCCAAATTACAAATGTACCTCACAACTCTAACCACACGGCCTACAAGCATTAAAGATCCTAATTTCACAAACACAATTGTCAAAGAAATATTGCTAACAGATTTTACTATTTTACTTAAAAATAATGAAAATACATATGATTGATATATTGCGACATCAACAGCACAAATGGATATTGGTTTAAACCAAAAATTATAATAGTTTCTTTGGTGGTCACTAATACAAGAGTTTGCTTGCAAAGTATTTGGCATTTCACGGCTGTAAACATACTTCCCACCACAATACGGCCTAGTTTTCACCTGAATGTCTTCCTTTCACGTGACAAATCAATCACAGGATCTTTTGTTCAGCACCTTAGAAACTTTACTTTAAAGAATTGTGTAACTTCCTAGTCATTAGTTCTTGCTTTCACTGGTAATTATTATTGGTATTTGCGTAAGGTTAAGTATACCTTTGACATTCATCCGCACCTATAGTGTAAATATGCAAGAAAAAAAACGTTATAGCTCTTAACATGTGTGGTGTCTAACAAACGAAAATCATAGCTCTAAACAAAAGTAAGCAGGGTCCAAATTCTACAAAATAACCAAATATAATTATACTCTTTTATTCTACTTTAAATTGGATTACTTGCTAGAAAGATGCAACTGTTCCAATCTCAAGTATTTATATAAGAGGGTGAAATTATAATTTCAAATAATCATAATTCCCTTTTCTCAGCTTTTACATATCAATGACATTATTTTCTTAGACTCAAATCAAATTAGTCTCTGGAAAGATATATTTATTTTACAAAGTCTGTTTCATTCTCAGGTATTTATACAATATCTTGAAATTGTAACTCCAAAATATGCCATGTCTTAAAGCCTAAGATTTCTGAGCTTTTACATGCTTTCATAAATTGTGCTCACATCGCACGCTACAACTCTTCTAATATTTATTACTCCCATTTACAACATATTTAGTTTCATGCATGCCAAAGTATAAGCATTTATACAATAACAAAGTATTTGGATTAAATAGATTGCTTGCATATATTTTTAAATCAGAGATAATTTTAAACACATTATACCATAGAATGTTTTGATAAACATATTTATGAATTATTGATCCATTGTTAGGTCCCATGTCATAATTCATTTATACCAACAAACATTAAAAGCATCTCCCACAAGTCAATGTGATTGATCATACAACCCCAAAGCTTCTCTTAAACTCTGTACAAATAAACGGTATGAAAAACATAGTCTATTCAACACAGTTGCTATAAAAGTTTATGATCAGCTTCCAGATTTGTGTTGAACATATCAAAATAGAGTGATTATGCTGCATTCTACTGTGAAACAGAGCCCAAATCTTCCGTCAGACATAAATAATTGCAAGCAATATACAAAAAAAAAGTATTCAAGTGAGAGTTGGGCCTTTACAGAATTATAAATACAAAATAGATTCTCAAAGTTCAACACAGATTAAGTAATATTGCACATCATGCTCAAATAATATGGTTATTTATCAAAAGAAATCATAGCCTTACCAAAATCGATTCATTCAATGAAAAATTTTCAATGATCAAGTTGGTCAGCCACCTTTATATTGTTCAAATTAATAGAAGAGATCACTGCTTAGTATTCAAAAGATAGTTACATCCATGACTCATGAGTAGATCGCAGACTACTTTCGACACAATAAACTATCTTTGAAATCTGGATATTGGAACAGAGATATGATAATCCGTTGCCCAGTGCTTGTAATTGTGGTTAACATTTAAATTTTAAATACAAATAGAAAACCAAAAAAAAAACACAATCTCACCATTGATATTCTTGAAAATAAATCACACATTTGGATTAACCAACAAAAGCATTCATTTAGCTGTTCGTCACTCTGCTGTGAATTCACTGATCTGGTGTATCGAATGGATTGTATATCTAAATCAATGTGTGCCTTATATATGGCCATCAAACTCTTAAAATGTTGTAAAGAACATTATTTTCTGTATATATTTGTTTTTACAATGTACTTTATGATAATCATGAAGTCCTTCACCTTGTTCGATAAAAGTCTTGTGCATAAGACAGAAATCCTCTAGCAAGAATCAGAACTGAGCCCGAGTGTTAAAGGTAGTGAACCATTAACAGTGGAAAATGGTAACAACACTAGGGAATTAGTATTGGAACAGTGTTACAAACTGAGTAAGCCTCCCCAAAGCAGAATAAATATACAACTTTTCATATGATGATATGTTACACTTTATTCATCCTCTTTTGTAACACTGAAATGTTACTCTTCCTCAAACAGAGGTAGAAAAAACACAGTTCAACTCTGAAATATAATTGAAGACATGAATCATTGCAGGAATTCTATCTAAATATATGATTAAAAACAACAAATGCACTAAAAAACAAGCTGCACAACGATTAGATATTAATTGGATTTCTCTTTCAATGAAATACTTTACATGGAAGGAAAATTTCCCACCAGATCAAGACATCTTATAAAATAAATAGAAACAATGAATACATTTGCAGATTATTCGGTACTACCAGACAGCTCTCCAGCAAGTGCTCCACTACCTCCAGATGTAGATCCTGCCTGACCAGAGTTCAAAGCTCGAGCCCTTTGCATTTGACGCATTCTAAAAATGTCTTTCTGAAGTGGTCTATTGACTGGTACATTTTCGTCATCTTCTTGTCCTAGTGGGTCAAAGGATTATTCCCACCAGAATATAGTTAGCTAACATAAAATGCAGACATGCAAGGAAAAACACAGAAACTGTCATGCTTGACAAAGAACTCTAAACAGCATTGGTTCATAAAGAACTCACTCTCAGATTCCTTTCTCTTGTTTGGCAAGATTCTAGATGACCTTGCTGTTGAGCCATTTAAGACAGGCCATCCTTTACTTAAGGCTGGAAAATCTCCTGTGGCACTAGACCCAGGCAAAGCTGATGAAGGATGAGAAAAAGGCAGTGAACTATCATTGACACCAGATGGAATGTCACTCTGTAACAATGTGGAAATTACCATATCTACATCTGGTGAAGGTCCTGACATCAAAGGAAAACTATTGTCAGTGTAACTAGTACATTAACAAATTTATGTTTTTATGAGGGGCAGAGTTGTCTAGGGTATAAAAATCTAAAATGTAACAATCATACGGAATAAAAGGCAGACAGTGGCATGCTGGTCAAGAAAAACCATATTGACATTATTTTCCCAAAACAAACAAACAATTTTAGAAATTACGAAGGTCAACGTCTGTTGGGAACAGATTAGAAATGTAGAAGCCACATGCAGCCTATTTGAATCAACTATTCTAATTATACAAATCAGTCAGCTATGAAAAACCTACCAGGATTTTGGCTCTATCCTGTCTACTGTCCAAGTAAAAATGGAAGCTCAAAATTATTGATTTGGCTGGCTGAGAATTTTATTAAATACAAATCAATCATTTTAAAATGTTCAAGCATGCAGAACAAAATATATATACAGTAGTAAAGAATCACAGTATAGACTGCATAGAAGACTTGTTGAACTATCATGCCATCAATATTATTAACTATTTTTCTTTTTGAGTTCAAAAGAAAGTGGACATAGACTAGAAATCTATGGGATAAAAATGGCCAATTTGTCTACTGATTTTTGGGATTTACCCAGCTAGATTGCAAACCTTCTGACCTAAGAAACAGCAAACATCCATATAGGCTAGCATGTTCATATCCCATGTGTTAGACACAAGATATAAGTGGCAAACAACCTGCCAGAGTCGGAGATGAGTTTGACACGTGTTATATTAAGGTCAGACACATGCCAGAAAGGGAATCCACCAGGGCCAAAAAAGATTTAGAGAAAAGCAATTTTCCTATGTTTTTTCTTTCTTTCTTTTTTAAACTTTTAGCCATAGGAAAATGCTCTAACATTGTGCAGGTGAAGAAGAAAAACCAGATTTTAAAGGATTCTGGGAGATTTCCAGAGTAGACAATAATGTATATGCACTCCAACCTCCAACTTATATACAGGATGAGGGATGAGTGCCTGAAGGGAAAGACATTATGTGGGATGTACTTCCTGATAATATGGGTTTGGAAAACAGCAGTTAGTTGGCATTATCCAACCTGGATATAATGAGCCAGTGCTAGAGCCATTGATTTTTGATGATGGTGATCCTCTTGAGTTGTCCACATCAGCAAATACATATTTTTGATTGTATATATAGAGGACAACTAGGAGTATGGAGAAGAGAGCAATGATAGTGGTGCTGATGATTTTGACATTGAGGAGGACAACTAACAAGATTCTTTTATCTCCAGTTCTAGCATTTCAAAAACAGGACTGAGCTGGGATTACCCAACTTGGATCTTAATGAGCCAGTGCTAGAGTCATTGACCCTTGATGACGGTGATCCTCTTTGAGATATTCACACCAGAAAATGGAGACCTTGGATTGGATATTGATAGAGGACAAGTAGTAGGATGGAGAGAGCAATGGTTGTGGTGCTGATATTGAAGAATTTGTCATGGAGTAAGAACAACGAACTATGTTCACCTGATACATCGCACTCCAAGGTGAACGGCTGGGTGAAATCAGGGAAAGCCAACAGCGGACAACTTCTCATCACCTCCTTTAGGTGCTCGAACACTGCCTGTGCCCTGCCTGTCCATCTAAGTCACCTGACACAGGGATTCGGGATTCGTAGAATACGGGGATTCGAGTGTCGGATTCAGACACGTTGACCCCCCAGAAAATAGAGACCTTGGATTGGATATAGATAGAGGACAAGTAGTAGGATGGAGAGTGCAATGGTAGTGGTGCTGATATTCAAGATTTTGTCATGGAGTAAGAATAACGAACTATGTTCACTTGATACATCGCACTCCAAGGTGAACAGCTGGGTGAAATCAAGGAAAGCCAACAGCGGAAACTTCTCATCACCTCCTTTAGGTTCTCGAACACTGCCTGTGTCCTGCCTGTCCATCCAAGTCACCTGACATGGGGATTCGGGATTCGTAGGATACGGGGATTCGAGTGTCGGATTCGGACACATTGACACCCCTAGAACAGGAAACGTAGGATTTGTTATATATTATTTTATTAAAAAATTATATATATATATATATATACTATACTATTATATATAAAAATTGAGTATTTTCTTACACAAATTCTAATTAATGATACAAATTCATTGATTTCAAACATAGATCTTCATCTATAGCATGCATAGTACATACAAAATTCAAATACATATCAGTGGTCACATAAATCATGATTCATAAATGAAAGACAACTTACAACTACGAGATAGTAAGATAAAGACACTGACAGCTGTAGTTTTCTCATTAAGTCATCATTAAGGCTGATCTCATCATTTAATTGACTGTTCTATACTTTGCAATAAACTGCAGCAGTCTGATCTCTTATTGACAGTGGACTAACATTGGTATATCTTAAAGTCTGGTGCATTCATTAGTCCTTCATTGGTTTTCTCATGTATTATTGTGACATGTTGAAAATATATTGGACAGCAGATTGCATTGATTCTTGAAGATAGCCTTGTTGGATTACTATTTGTCCCTCTCTCATTTCTTGACTAGTTGAACTGCACATTTCTTCTCTCTTGCATTTCATTACATGATTAGCTTATCCTATTGATTGTGCTTAAGAAATCTTGAAGACTTCTCTTGTTCTACTTGATAATCTGGTAAGTAAAAGAGAAATCCTAATAAAGCACACATAGGCAACAGGGAAGTATTGCTGTCACCGTTTTATTATTTGAATCCTGATTGACAAATGGTATTTGGTTAAATTAGATACAAGCACTTTTCACATTTGCAGTTTCATTAAAGCAGATCCTAATTGTGATCTCCTCTTGCATTTCTCTCTTGATATCTATCTTGTTGTATCTCATCCATCCTTGTCATCTCTCATTCATTTGTGAGCTTTTCTAATTCACTTGCAGGTTGCATTTGTCTTATACTTATCACTTATTCTTGTCTTATAAATATCTGTTTAAAGTGATGAGATCAGCCTTAATGTCCTGTAGAATCGGGACATGTTGTGTCCTAACGGGATTCGTATGAATCCCGTTAGGACACGACGTGTCCCCTTATGGGATTTGAATCCCCAGCAAATCGTGTCCAATTCACAGGATTCGGACACGTGACCCCTATATAACGAATCCAGTTACTTAGCTATCCATGTGAATGTCCCCTGCTTGGTTAGATCTGTGAGGGGTGTTGCTAGTTGTGAGAAGCTCTTTACGAACTTCTTGTAATACGTGCAGATGCCCACAAATTCCCTTAGCTCAATCACATTTTGGGGAACTGGCTAGTCTCGGATGGCTTTAATCTTCTCCTCATGTAGCCGCACTCTATCCTCTCCAATAATATGCCCCAAGTAGAGCATCTCAGTCAACCGAAACTCACACTCAAGACAACTTTGCATAGAACTGATGCCCCTCCAAAATATGAAGCACCTCCTCTACATGCAGCAGGTGCTCCTCCCATGTCATACTGTAGATCAGTATGTCATCAAAGAACACCAACACAAATCGATGCAACTACTTGTGGAACACATGGTTCATGCAAGATTGGAAGGTAGCAGGTGCGTTGGTCAACCCAAAGGGCATAACCAAAAACTCGAAGTGGTCGTAGTGACACCTGAAGGTTGTCTTAGGGATAACCTAATCCCTCAGCGAAATCTGATGGTACCCTGAATGCAAGTCTATCTTAGAGAAGTACTTGGCTCCTCTAAGCTCATCCATAAGCTCATCTATTCGGGGAATGGGATATCAGTTCTTCAGTGTCTTCTTGTTAAGGGCTCTGTAGTCGATGCATCAACAATGTGCCATCCTTCTTCTTCGCAAGAACAACTAATGAAGCAAAGTGACTAAATTTGGGCCTAATGTGCCCCAGTGCAACCAACCAACTCATGAATAGCCTGCTCAATCTCGTCCCACAGGCCTTGGGGTTGTCTGTATGGGGTCGTGTTAATTGCCTGCACCCCTAGCTCCAGCTCAATAGTGTGCACAAACCCCTTATCAAGTGGTTGTCCTGGTGGATGTTTGAAACACTATTGGGTACCTATCTAGAATGGCTTACATGTCAGGGTGTGGTGGTTTGGGCTTGTTCCCGTGCATCAAATATCCTGAGCTCCACAACCCACTCTATATCCCCATGTCTCATGTTTGCCTCCATCCGATGCGCTGACACTATCTGTGGGGGGTATGAGTGCATGCCTCTCAACAAAACCATCTTCCCATCAGATCCAGTGAAATCCATCTCCAACTTCTGCCAGTCAATGGTAACATGCCCAAGAGAGTATAACCACTACGCGCCAAGCACCACATTGGTGTCCGGGACATCAACTACAAAGCAATGGTCTGTCATAGAATATTTCCCCATCACCATTGTCATCTTGGGAACGTATCTAGTACACTGCATGGTATGGTCTCTCGACACTAAGACTGAGAATCCCTCAAAAGAATCTGTGTGTATGCCGCTCCTCTCCACCATCTGGGCATCTACAAAATTGTGGGTGGCACCATTGTCTACTAGCACTGAAACACGCTGCCCGTACACCGTGCCTTTGATCCTCAAGGTAAGGTACTTCGACACTCCCTGAAGTAAAGCAATAACCCCTGCTACCGGCAAGAAAGGAGCTCCTCCTAGCGGGGTGGGCCTCCACCTCCTCCTCTTGTCGCCTGTGGCTCATCATCACCAACACCAATCTCTTGCTCTACATCATCCTCCGACTCAGTCAAAAAACACCTCTATGAAGTGTGCCTTGCCCTTGGTACACTTGTACCCATGGCTACTGGAAAGTGAAGCACAACTTCCTCCTACAGAGGTCCCTTCGGGCCTCATCATCCAATTGCCCTCACCCCTGAATATCTCGTTGTGGCCAAGGCCTAATGTCTCGACTCTCGACCCCTCTGCTAGAACATGGGTTTGGTGGGTACCTGCGCTCTGGTCCTAAGAAGCACATTCTGTAGATCTCGAGCTCTGCCTACTGCATCCTGCAAAGTGGTGGGCCTATTGGACCTCACTAAGCCCCTAAGTGGCATAGCTAATCCATCCACAAACAGAAAAACCCTCCTGGGCTCCGACAAATCTGAAGCCATCATTGATAATCTCATAAACTCAGAGAAATATGTCTTAGCACTTCCGGTCTGCTTGAGCCATGTCAGCTTTGTGAAATGCTCCTCAGGGTCTCTCATCTTTAAATTCTCCAACACCCTATGAGTGAACTCATAGGATACCTGTGTGCCCCAAAGTGGTCAACCCGTGGAACCAACAATTATGCACTTCTCCCTCCAAGTGCAAAGTGGCAATCTTGATTGCCTCCATCTCTATCATCTGGTTAAAATGGAAATAGACATTTATCTTCTCAACCCATGCCCTGGTTGAGCTCTTAGGAGAACCATCGAAAGTTAAAAGGAAGATCCTTCCCTCCATGCGCTGCAAATCAGTGCCATGCCTGTATGCTACTCCACTCAACCCTTTGTTCTTGTTGTTACCCTTAAGTTGGAAAAAATATTTGAAGGTAATGGCTTCTCTAAAATTGGGCCCATATGACTGGTACTCCACAAAGTAGTCCTCCATGGGCATATCCTCCTGCCCTTGCTGCCCTTGTTGACCAGGGTGGTGTGCTATAAATATGAGGCGTGTTATGTAGGTTGGTGGCCAAATGGTGCGAGGTACCTGAACCTTCTCCCAAATGGATGTCCCCTTGGCTGCCCTTACCCTTGTTATTATTGTTGTTCTGTTGTCTCAACTCATCAATGCCCTTAGACAAGTCATGGATAGCCTTCAAGAGGCTTTGGGCAAATTACTCTTCCATCCTTTCTGTCATTATAATTATCCCCCAAATCTAGCTCCTCAAACCCCTGCTTAAGGGTTTCTGGATCAAAGGTAATCTGTAGCAATCTTTCCTTGTTTTTGTACCTCTGCCTCTTGTATGTCATATTCTGCCCATCCTCTAGTGTCATAGACCAAAGGTTTCTCTCACAGGCTAAGCCAAGATTACAAGCTTTGATACCACTGTAATATTCCTAAGGGAAAATTAACAGTGATAACAAGCAATAACACATGCACACAAAATTTTACACACATAAGTAAACACCCAAAAGCTTTCCAAAAATTGCGCCAAGATAAGCCATTTTATTATATATAATGGTAGGAGTACAATGGGTATGAACAAGTGCCCTTGGGCTTGCCAAAGGCAAGCTAGACAAACCCCAAGTGAGAAAATAAGCTGCCCAAATACTGGAAAGTGACTCTTCTATGCTCTACACTACCTTGGAAATCTACATTGCTGGCTAGAAAGAAGTCCCGATTTGGGGCCGCTAGATTGCTCATAAAATTCTGCGGAATTAACCTTGGCCTCTCCTCAATAAACCCAGAAAGACCCAGAAAGGGTTGGGCCTAATTCCAAACTTCCAAATTTGCCCCAATTTCCATGTGCTCCTCCAACTATAGGGTGATTCAACCCACCTGGAAATATCACCTCTCATCTCCTCCGAAATGATGGAAAATGCTAGCAAAATTCCTCTCCAAATTCCCTTCCAAATCCCAACTCAATTCGGCCCCAAATGTCTCTCCTCCCAGCTCCCACATGTGGCCCAGAAACTCCCTCTGCGCAGGCCCACCCAGTGTTTGAAATGGTGTCACTGCTGCAACAAAAACTCCACAGAGATGTGCTCGCCTAACACTCCAAATCTTCAGCGAAATATGGCCCCATGCTCTCTCGGAAAGCCCAACAATTTTGCTGCTCCACAACTCGCTCTCCCAGGAAGTGCACTTTCTCTCCCATGCCCAGATTGTTGAATAACGACCACAAACTCTCTTGTGCAACACTTGGAACCACTCCTAAATAGTGTAGATCATCCTCCTTGGGTTGGCACTCAAAGTCTACCGAAGCTAGGGTGAGATTCTCGCATGAAAATCTCGTGTGCTGAACAACACTTGCAGACTTGGCTCAACAACTCAAGCATGCTAGGTGAGTTTAGATAACAAAGGTTCAAAATCCCCAAAATGATGCATCTTTCTCCTATTTATCCTTGAGCTCCCATTTTTCCATGTGGGCCCCATGCAACGACCTCACCTTGGCTCTCTCCCTCCAAAAGTGCGAGTTAGCTCAAGGAGTGTGTATTTCGCTTTTGGGGTGACCCCCACCATCCAATATCATTTCGATTTTCCCTTCTTCTCCTATGTTGGGACCTTCCTTAGCCAAATTAATCAAGTGGGGTCCTCCTAACCCACTTCTCCTAAGTTAAGCACCCTCAAAATTGAGATAACTTAAACAAAATTGCAAAACTGGTGTCACTGCTAGGTGAAATTAATTAGAGTAGGGGACATCACACATCCCATACATAAAAATTAAGTATTCCCCTAACTTATGGTTGACTAACCAAAGATCATCCAGAAAAGGGTTATGAAAAAAAATAATACAAGCAGCAAATTAAATCAAACCAAGTAAAAGGTTGAAGAAGTGAAGAGAAAAATAAATTAAGCAAAGAAAATAAACAACTTCACTATTTCCTTTCCGTGTAAGATATACCCAATAAAACAGTCTGTTTATCATTCATTTAGATCTAGCAATTACTTTCAATAAAGCAATGTTGCATTAATTGTTATCGGGATAATATCAGCGCGATGAAAAAATAAGTGAAGAGAAAAATAAATTAAGCAAAGAAAATAAACAACTTCACTATTTCCTTTTCGTGTAAGATATACCCAATAAAACAGTCTGTTTATCATTCATTTAGATCTAGCAATTACTTTCAATGAAGCAATGTTGCATTAATTGTTATCGGCATAATATCAGCGTGAGGAAAAAATCAGAAAAAATCATAATAATCGGGAAAAAATGGTAATAATTGGGAAAAAATCGTTTGGTACAAAAATATTCATTTTTTTTCAATTTCTTTAATATCTAAACCATCTACAACATAAAATAAATACATTAACACATAAATATGATAAAAGAACTAATATATAAGATGTTTAATATCATTTCTAGTGCTAAAATCACACATATCAGTGAATCATGTCCTGAATAGTAACTCCTGACTCCCGAGTCCCAATTCAGCCTCAAAATATCAACAAAAAATATAATAATGTATCTCATATCATGAGTCATAATGTCATATACAATGAAATGAACCAAATAACTAATACTATTGATTTCCTCTGCCCCTCTTGCGAGAAAATGCTATAGCTTTCCCTTTCCCTCTAGATGTAGATGCTGGTGCTGGTGGAGTTGGCAGTGGAGTTTGTTGTGCTCTATAAGCTAAAGAACTAGAAGTAGGAGCTATAGGAGGTAGATCACATCCTCTACTGGTGGCAGCGGTACTCGGGCAGGTGGTGTCACCTCCTCCTCCTATTCCTCCTGTTCCTCCTCCTTCTCCCCCTCCACTACATCCTGCACTAACTAATCATCAACAGACTCCATGAGAGGCCTCTTGGCCTCAACCCTCCATGTAGCGGTGGTGTCAATCCCATCCAATGAGATGGCCTCCATATCAAGTGTCCTCTCAAGTTGCCTCACCCACAATCGAAGATTGTAGTAGACGGAGACCATGTCATTAAGTCGCTGGGACTCCAACCTATACAAAGATCATGAAATAATAATTAATAATTATAAAAAAAAATATTGTTTAATGAATTGAAAAATTTATTTGGAAATTTGCAATATTTTAAATTTTTAAGTGTTAACCTGTTGTGCTTCTTGTTGTGTATTTTTTCAAATACACTCTAGTTGCGCTCACATCCTGAGGAGCTACATGTTTGGCTGAGGATTCGAATGGAAAGATTTTGCAGAAGGGGTACCCTGGCACCATACATTCTCCACTATGCATCTACAACAAAATTACAAATAAAATTTGAAATAAACATAAGAAAAAAATGGAATTTGAAGAGACAATGAAATTTGAAACAAAATTACAAACTAAAAAATACCTGGCATTTTAATCGTCATATTAGTCACAGCCATGTCAAAGCCAAATGTGCCACCTGCCATCCTATATGTCTCAATTTCTTTAGAGATCTCCGTACGTTCTACTAGAGATCGCACCATCTTTTGGATACAGGATAAGAATCCATCCATGATCTCAACATCAAATACAAACCCACATGCGTAAGATAATGAGGGATTCAAGAAAAGCCTAGCAGCATGAATGGGATGATGGAGTGTGTTGTTCCATCACTCATCAATCACACCCCATAGGAGGAGTTGTCTCTGAAACCCCTCATCTCCCTTATCATCATAGTAGGCCCGAATGGTTTGTTTGGCCCTGTCCATGGCCTCATACAAATAGCCCATTGCGGGCTTCTCACCATCAACTAACTGAAGAACCTTTACCAAAGGTTCAGTAACGATGCACACCTCACGCACTCCTGCCCAAAAGTCTTCATGGTATGAAACTAGTCTGCATATGGCCTCTCCCTCTGGTTTGCGGCTCATTTGCAAAGCACGTCACTCCTTTGAAAGAAACATTCTCTTCACATCCCACATAGAATTCAAGAGAGATTGAAGAGATATGAAACTGCTGGCAAACCGTGAAGTGGCAGGGTGCACTAACTCTTTGTTGTTGGTGAATCTTCTCATCAAGCTAAGCACAGATGTATGGTTATATATAAATTTTGTAATGCTCTTGGATGACTCAACAATATCTTTGACAAAGGGAATTTTCCCTATGTCCAACATCAAATCAATACAGTGTGCAGCACAAAGTGTCCAAAATAAAGTAAGATACCTATCCATAAGCATCCTGTCAGCAACAACTTAATTTGCAGCATTGTCCGTTATGACTTGGACAACATTTTCTGCACCCACCTCCAAAATAAACACATCTAGCAAATCACATAAAGTTCTTGCATCTTTGATTTGTGCAGATGCATCAACAGATTTGATAAACATAGTCCCCTTGGGACAACTAACCAAGAAGTTTATAAGGGTTCTCCCCTTTTGGTCAGTCCAACCATCTGACATCACAACGCATCCTGTTTGTGCCCGTGATGCCTTAAAATCCTCCAATCTTTTGGTGCAGTCAAGTTTTTCATTTTGAAGAATCCGGCCTCTGAAATCATGATAAGAAGAGACTTTGTACACTGGGCCAACAGTTGCAATAACATCAATAGCAGGTTGGAAAAGTGGATTATTCCTTACAATGCTAAAAGGAATATCACTCCAAAGGAGAAATTTTGCCAGCAACTTGTCAGCTTGTTCATTCTCAATTTTTTTTAGCATTGAATTGATAGATGGCTGTGAACCAGGTGTGGTTTGAGGAACAAAAAATGATGAGGTAGCTACCAGATTGGTTGATGTTGCAGTAGAACTAGTGCCACTTGCTTGTTCAGCTGACTTTTTTAGTTGCATCTTCACTTCTTCTTTGGCCTCTCTATTCTAGTCTAAAGTTTCTAATGCTTTCATGGCTCTTTGGATGAGTTCAGATTTGTATTTTTGCAAGGCCCTACATCAAATCCAGGGATTTTTGCAAGCTGATACTTCAATCTGTACACCCCCCGGACATATGTTGCCAACACAACTTGCAAGTCAAGTTTAGTCTATCATTTGGAGCATCAGGTTCACCAAATTCCCAGAAAGGGTCCAATTTCCTTGGCATGTTTGATTTTGAACTTTGAAGTTGAAAACTTGAATGGTGTTTCGGTGAAGTTGTGAACCTATGGGAAAATAAGGATTACAATTTAGTATTTATAATTTACAAACTTACAGTTTAGTATTTTATTATTTACATTATACAAAAACTAAAAAAAATTACATACAATTTAAGAAACCTCATTCCAAACCCAACCAAAAAAACTAAACAAACAATACATTGGACAAATGTTAAAAACCCCATTCCAAACCCAATCAAAAAAACTAAAAAAAATTACATTGGACAAATGTCGAAAACCCCATTCCAAACCCAACCAAAAACATTGAAAAAAAACAAAAACAATGTTTCAAAACAATGAAAACAAAAAACATTGGTGTCCATACCATCTTTATGGAGATAATCGGTCTCCTCCTTAGCACACTCTTTGATTTTCTCCTCCACGTAGTTGATTTAGCTCCAAAATGGCAAGATCTCCGAGCCTCTCCAACACTCCAAACCCCTCCGCGTGCTCTGCTGTCCAAATGAAATATCAAAAATTGTGTTTTTCCCTTTTAAAATCACGCTGCCCGAGCCTCCCGCGATTTTTACCAAAAAAATCGCAATTTTTTCAAAAACACGCAAAAAAAAAAATCAGCTATAATTTTTTTCCCCAAGTATTAACCACGATTTTATCGTTTTGTTTAAAAAATCGCGAGTAAACGATAATATTGTGATTTTAACAACACTGCAATAAAGTACTTCCTTGCTTTCAGGAGCCCCTATGAATAAGGCATTTTTAAACTTCCTTTTCTTTATTCCACCTCTGCTAATGATATTTTGTTCTCTTTATTCCATCCATTATCAATATTGAATCCACATGTTCTAAGAGTTTCTTGTACCCTAATTTACTCCCAACTTAATTGCTGAGAGTAGATGTTCGTCCTTCATGGTATTGTGAGAAAAAATACCCTAACTTTATACAAAACAAGTGTTATTACTAGAACCAATGTTGCACTAAGTGTTGAGAAGCAAAGCATTATTTCCCAAAATGCCAAATTAATTGTAAAATATATGAAAACTTGAATATTTGTACATGTAATATTTTTTAAATCTAACACATCAGAAACCCCTACTGCAATTTCTGGTTTACTATCTCCTACTTGTTTTTTACATTAACAAGTTATTTAATTGTATAAATATCAAAGTAAACACAAATGCAACCTTCACAGATATACAAATCATACACTGAAGTAAACAAAAACAATAACACAAGGGACACCGTTATTTTTGGACAATTGTCCCCGGAAAAACCGAATTCGGGAAAACTAGTGCAGCATATATGAGGGTTTTATTATTAAGCAGATTTTTGAATACAACTGGGGTGCCAGAAATGGCTCACCCTTCAGAGAATATCCTTGGCAGTGGTACATCTCTCTGGAGACAGATATTTTGGAAAGTCAGCAACCAAATGATCAACCCCATAGTGACTCTCACTGTTCCTTATGCTGGACAGCGAAAGTTGCTCCAAGCACTGCTCTGGAACTGCGTCCCCCTCTCCCGACCAATCTGCTCTCAGTCTTCCCCACGAAACCTCCACAACAAAGCCTTTTCAGCCCAACGTCAACTTCTACAACCCTCAGTATTGTCTACATCAGCCATTGCGTCCTCTACGTCTGCCTCTACAGCTTATGCGTCCTCTGCACTGGCCTCCTTAGCCTCTGTGTCAACCCTCTTAGGCTCTGCGCAGCCTCTTTGATATGTATTCTTCAGCCTTGGATCGGAATCCCTTGCTGAACTACCCCTCACTGCAATTGATCTCTAACTCGATTTCCTTAACAAACCTAGCCCCAGAAAATTGAATTTTTTATCGCTCTTGGTGTGTCTCCAACTAACCCTCAAGCCTCCTCTTATACTTTTCCTATTGATGATTCAATGGCCGAGATTAAGTCCCTAATCAACGGCTAATATTAGATCTGGCCCGATCCTCGTTATTTAGAACTTTCTCACCCATTTTATATTAATACCTAAGTAACTGAATTCGTTGATATACCTCGGCGAACCCGAATCCCGTGTGTCTGATATGATTCGCTAAAAAATCGTATCCCAAAATTGGATTCGACAAGTCCAACTAGGATTTGTACAAATCTTGTAAGAATCCCGTACATGACCAGTGAATCCTGATTTTAGGATTCGTATTCCAGAAAAGTGTCTGCCGCAGGTTAAAAAGCATGCATTTCTTCTATTCTTTCACGTTGTTTATCATTTGTATCTGCATTGTTTGAGCTATTTGCAAGGAGATAAGGGTTTGGAGCAAGGAGCTAAGGGAATAGAGGGTTCGGCAAGGAGATTCAAGCACCAGGTAAGTGCATTTCAGCTCCATTTTTTTGCATTTCTTATTTCTATTACAACAGTTTGTATATGATTTTTTGTTTACAAATTTGTGCATGTTTTGTTCATTTTTTTATAGTATTCATGGCTCAATCAAAGGTAGCAATTAGGGGGCAAAGGAAGGGCAAGAATGTCTCCATTGAAGATGCCCCTCCTCCCCCAATATCATCAGAGTCTGCTACAAGTAATGTTGAGAGAAGAGGAGGACCTAGAGACAACATTGATAAATATCCATTGTGGAAGTATGTCACAAGAGAGGATGGGACAAGAACCAAGGGGAAGGGAGGAGGCAATGTGCAATGGAGATGCAACTTTTGTCACATTGCTTTCAAAAGCACATATTTCTGTGTGAAAGCCCATTTGTTGGCTTTACCGGGTTGTGGGATTGGAGCTTGTAAAGTTGTTCCTTTACAAAATAAAAAAGAATTGGAAAAGGAATTCACTGTTGGTATGAAAAATGTGGCTTCAAAATCAAAAAAACCCAAGAGTGAAGACCCCCTTCCATTTTTTAGGAAAGCCACCACCAAATTTCCATTTGAGAGTTCTATTGGGGGGCAAGCAACAAAAAGAAGAGCAATTGCACATGGTCCAATGGACAAGATTTTCCAAAAAAGAGACGGGAAGAGCTCGATCTCACCATTGCCTTCTTCTTCAATCAAAACTTTATATCATTTAATGTTGCACGCTCATCTCTATTTATTGAGATGTGCCGATCTCTAACTCAAAGGGCTCCATCAGGGTATGTGCCTCTTGGGTCAGAGAAGCTGAGAACCACATTGTTGATGAAGGCAAAAAAAGAGGTGCAAAAAATGCTTGAGCCTATTGTAGCATCATGGCCAACATCTGGGGTTAGCATTGTTTCTGATGGATGGACAGATCTAGCACGACACCCAATCATCCACTTCATGGTGTCTTCCTTGAATGGTCCAGTTTTCATGAAAGCAGTGGATACACTTGGAGAATACAAGGATGCACAATTTACTAGTGAGTTATTTATTAAAGTTATTGAAGATGTCGCTGTTGATTCTTGTGTGCAAATCATTACAAATAATGCACCTGTTTGCAAGGCTGTTGTCATGATTGTGGAAGCTAAATATCCGCAAGTGTTTTGGACACCTTGCATTGTCCATTGATTGAACTTAGCACTGAAATCCATTGCTTCTGATGTGCTTTGGATTGGTAATATTATTGAGGATGCACGACATATCCGTAACTTTGTGTAAAATCATACAAATGTCCTCACTATCTACAAGGAGTACGCAAATCCATCATTGTTGAAGATTGCTGATACACAGTTTGCCTCTTCATTCATGATGTTGAAGAGTTTGAGGGAGGTCAAGACCACTCTTGGGTCCATGGTTATTTCTGAGTTTTGATCTTTTGGAGAAAGACAGATCAGGTAGCCTCTAAAAGAGTGAAGAACACAGTGCTAGATGATGCTTGGTGGGAGAGGGTAGATCTAATTATTTGGATCATGGACCCTATCATTTCTTTGCTTCGATTTGCAGATACAGACAAACCCATCCTAGGAGAGGTTTATGAGGAATGGGATTCCATGATTAAGTCTGTGAGGAGCATTATTCTACAGAGTGAGTGCCTCGAGTATGAGGCATCACCAGAGGCCTTCTATGATACTATACATGATATTCTTGTCAGCAGATGGAACAAGAATTGTACACCTTTACATTGTTTGGCTCACTCATTGAACCCCAAATACTACAGCCATGAGTGGCTGAATGGTGGACCTTCCTGCAGATTCCCTCCTCACATGGATGGTGAAATCTCACAAGGGAGGAAAGAGGCATTCAGGTGGATTTTTCAGGATAGTGCATTGCTTGATGAGGTGGAGGATGCCTTTGCAAAGTTTTCCACTGGCAGTGGTCGATTTGGAGGTTATGATGTGATTAGAGATAGGGGCTAAGAAGCCCTATTCTTTGGTGGGCAAATCATTGGGCAACAAGCCCTCCTCTTCAGCAGTTAGCCATGAGGCTCCTCTCTCAGGTGACTTCATCCTCTTGTTGCGAGAGGAATTGGAGCACATATGGGAATTTGTATAGTGTGAAGAAGAGTAGGCTTGAGCAGTCCAGGGCAGAGACAATGGTGTATGTGCACACCAACCTTTGTCTTATTTACAGGCAAAGGGAAGAGTGGTTGAGGGGAAAGACAAAGATGTGGGATGTCTTTCCTAATGATATGGGTCTGGACACCAGTGTTGAGTTAGCATTGGCCAACATGGATCTCAATGATCTAGTGCTAGAGCCTATTAGATTTGATGACTTAGAGAGGTCATCCACCATACCAGCAAATGCAAAGGCGACTATGGATACGTGGGAGGAGGAGGATGCAGAGGAGAGTAGTGGGGACCATGATGATGACATTGATGCTAATTTTGATGTTGATGATGAGGATTGATGCCTTGAGGCTTGTATACTTGTAGTTGTTTTATATTTTCTATTTCTATTTGCCATTGGCATTGCACCAACACTACCTATCTAAAACATTTTGATTTGATGATTTAATGAGAAAACTACAGTTGTCAGTGTGTTTATCTTACTATCTTGTAGTTGTAAGTTGTCTTTCATTTATGAATTAAGAATCATGATTTATGTGACGACTGACATGTATTTGAATTTTGTATGTACTATGCCTGCTATAGATGAAGATCTATGTTTGAAATCAATAAATTTGTATCATTAATAAAATTTGTGTAAGAACTATCTAATTTTTAATAAAATAATATATGGATCTCATCATAGGCCTTCCAATGGTGCAAGGTTGTGATTGCATCTATGTGGTGGTGGATAGACTGACGAAGTATGCCCACTTCTTCATTATACCCACCAGGTACTCTGCTTCGCAGGTTGCAGAGTTGTTCTTCAAAGAGGATTTCCGATTGCATGGCGTTCCCAAGACCTTAGTGAGTGACAGGGAGAGTTGCTTCATGGGGGCTTTCTGGCAGGAGCTTTTCAGACTAGTGGGCACAAAGCTTACACCCAACACTATTTACCACCCCCAGACCGACATGTAGACTAAGATCGTCAACAAGTGGTTGGAGGGTTAATTGCGGAACTATCAAATGTCCATCGATATGTCACCTTTCCACACTCTATATGGTTATGATGCTTTATCTTTTTCTTGTTATTTCTTGTAGCATCGGATGTGTACTAGCCACAAAACTTTGTAGAGAGACTAGAATACACGAGATCTCCAAAACTCAGAAATTGTTTCTCGAAATTCCACTTAGAAGTGTTTCAATTAGATTATTAACCAGTTTTTAAATATTTCCTAAGTCTAGACTTAAAGAATATGGTTGATTAATCAATATTAACTGAGATAAGGCGAGAATAGTTTAGAAACTCACACAAATCGATCTAGAGATAATCCTAGCCATCGATTATGTTTTAATCTTGGTCGTTGGTGCTCCAATAGTGGATTATAAGAGGAAGTCGATGTGGTGATGGAGAAAACACTTGAGCAGTTTGATTTCTTGGCAAATCGATTTCTAGAGTAGTAACAGCCAATTGCTGGAGAGAGCCAAAGATCGAAACAGTGAGTGAGGGGCAGGGACAATGATCCGGAGGAAAGTTTCCAGATCTGGAGTGGCAACAGCGATAAGGTAGAGTTATCCCAGTGAGGAAGCGCAAAGCACTACACAGTAGCTTCAGAGAGGGCAATTCGATTTGTTGGAGAGAAAATCGCCTCAGTTCCAGAGGCCGACAGAGGTTCTAGAAGGTCGGAGAGATGATTTCCTCAGCAGCTGGAGGCAGAATGACTTCATCAGAGACTGGTTAGAGGCTTGACATCAAGAAAACTATGCAAAGGGTCAGAAGGCCAAGTTTCTGAAGGCAAATTGTGTCGAGATTGCTACTGGAGGAAGGGTAAATTACCTTCAAAAATTTTGCCCAAAATTTATTGTTGTGGATTTTAGTTTCAAGCATCCAGATTGTACTCAGATTTTCACAGCTACATAATAATAAAAACCCTCATTGAGGGATTGGCTTTCCCGAGTTCGATTTTTCCAGGGACATTTGTCCAAAACTAGTTGTCTCATATTTTATGTGTGTGCTAACATTTCTCAGTGTCCAATGCATTAGTTTTTCCGCAGTATTTTATTTAGGAAGATTGTAGTGTGTTTATTTCAATATTTGTCGTAGCAGATAAATTGTTAAATTAATTAAAAATTAGGAAAAATAATACCAGTGGCTGCAATAGGATTCTAGTTTTGGAATTTTCACATGGTATTAGAGCGCAGTTGATTAGTCGAAGAGCTCAAAAGCGAAAAGAAGGAATTTCACTGTTGAGTAAGAGAAGCAGGTCAAAATTCCCAAAGGTAGCACGGTGTTTTTGCCAGAAGACCAAATTGCTTGATAAAGTTTGACTTTTTTGAGACAGGCAGAAAAATTCAATCCTTCCAGATCGAGTGATTCCAGATCGAGTGACCATCCATGCCCGCCCTAGGGAGGCAGTTCCACAAGGCTTTTCAGGGGTTCTGGGGCAGTGACATTGCACCATTAGCCAGCGCAGAGCAGGGGGTGCGTATTTTTGGGCAGCTAGAGAATACGCATAGGGAGATTGAGGTCAGCAAAGATCATATTTCTTGTCGAGGAATTAGGGAGTTGAGGTAGCAGCACTAGACCAACATTTTTGCTGGGATATACAGCCAGTTGAGCCAGCATTACAGTAGTTCGAATTGTTGGGCTGAGGGACAGTGCAGAGGCCACTTAGCAGATTTTCGTAGAGCTTGGGAGCAGGTGATTTTGGCCAAGAGCTCATCCGGGAAGCCAAGAGTTGGATAGCAAGGGTGAACACCGCACTTTGGAGGTGTTTTCAGGAGGTTTGACAGCCTGTTTCCAGCAGGCAGAGTTTTGTAGCTACCGCTGCGGTGAGGCTCGAAGGGGGTCGAAAATTAGAGATCCAACCAGCCAAAATCCCTTCTGGGTTTTGCTGGGTTTAGGCCAAGGAGTTCGGGGTTAAAAGCATACAATTTTCTGGGCAGTATAAGTGTACTTTCCAACCATTCGAACTTCAGCAGAAAGGCAGTTTTCTGGGCAGCGCAGTGCAGATTGGTGCAGCAGTTGAGCAGCCTTCAGCTCAGCCATTTTCCCACCTAGGTTTGGTCATGCTTGTCCATTGAGACAAGCCGAGGTACACCATCTTGTTATTTATTGTATTTTTCCTTTAGAAATTTAATAAAATGGCTTAGCAATTCCCTATTTACAACTTTTTTGTGGATGCTTATGTGTATTTCGTTTTTATAAATTGTTGCACACATTATTTGCTTGTTATCACTTGTAATCCTATCTAGGATCCTTACAAAGGTGGTGAAGGAGAAGGAGAACGTGGCCCTCGCATCAAAGGGTCCTTACATCCATTGCCACCTTATCATCCTCATCCTCGGACTTTGGATTCTCACCCTACCTTCGGTGGACTTACAGTGCCAGCCCTAGGAGGTGTCTTACATCCTTTCATATCTGTCCAGGGAGTTTATCCAGAGAATTTGTGGAGCTGGAGAGCAGGTGGGATGCAGAAGAGGAATACGCTGCTCTTGGAGGAGTTGGTTTTATTTTTGGAGGTTCCAGCAAATTTCATCTTTATCCACACACATTGAAGAGTTCCCCATGGCAGTCTTGTCTATGTTGTAGTTTTATCAAAATCATTGATAAATATCACAAATAAACGAATTTTGATCATCTACAATATTGTAGTTCTCACTCTTGTAAGCAACAGCACGAGGATACTTGTTAACTGATCACCAGATAATTAAAAGCAATCAAGCCTAAAGATGATGAATTGGGGTAAGATCTGAAAAGCAATTTTGCAACAAAGACATTCGCAACTCGTAAACTTAAACTGAAGCTAGTAATTACTCTTATCACACTGACAGTATGCAAGGTTATCAATAAAAATTGAGTAGGAAATGGGCGTGCTAAAAATAATTAAGGTGGATGTTTACTATACTTAGGGTTTTGGAAATAGCACAAGAATTCTAGCTCTGGACATTATCTGGACAACATAAGAACATACTTTTTCGATATAATTCCTGCAAAGAGACAGCAACACTGTCATCAATAGTCTCTTACAGAAGCAATAAGCAAGAAGCTGCAGGATCACTATTCCATACTCAAAATATTCAAAGCAGAAGCCAGGCAGATAGGCATGGTTTTAACTTTTAAGTCATCCTCACCTCCTTAGCCAATAAACTACTTCTAATTTGACTTTCTATTGGTGAACAAGAACGAAAATAAAAAGGTTGAGAATAAAAAATGTATATAATGGATACCATATATTACATGTATTATATATGCATGACATATCGCTAAAACACGACTCAGATTAATCCCAAATAAAACAAAGAAACGAAACATCCACCAACCTATAAACAATGCAAAAGCTCAGTGAGAAGTCTGTGAAAAGTGAAAGAAAGCATGCGTAAGATATCAGCTCAAACACTGCAGGATCATAGAGTTGATCCCCAACAGATCTGAGAGAGAGAGAGAGAGAGAGTCATAGACTCATAACCACTGCACCAAGTACTTTCAGGAACTCAAGATATATAAGAATAAAAAGAAGATTCCAAATCTTACCATTGACAACTGGTAACTGAACTATGAAAGATACCAAATTTGGTGACATATATCTTAGAGCATCATCAAGAGATTTTGATGCTGAGCCAGCGATGGCATTATGTTGTACTGATCCAGGTATTGATGGAACTCCTGGCATCATTGAATTCATAAAATATCCAGAACCTGCATATGATTCCACAGCTACAATTTTCAAAATTAATTGTGCCCACCAAGCCAGAAATTTTAAACAAAGAATGTTTGACAGACCAAAGACAACAACATGAAACAACTTTTAAAGGCATCAAGAAATCATTCAATAATAACCATATGAGCAGTTGCCTCTTCAACAAGGATCTTTCCAATATAACCAATAAGAAATTTAAGCAAAAAAAGAGCGTTAAGGAATACAAAAGATTTATAAACAAGCCTATAAGATTACAAAGGTATCAAACTAGCATTGTAATATTAGATTTTAATTGCAAATTCCAAGCCCAAGTGATCTTAAAACGAGAAGCATTGGCATAGAAAGTATATTGTTTTATCAGCACCGAGCGGGAACTTCACACTTCATGTGCCCATGTAATTCCTAAGTTGAGTAAAGGTATTAATTTAAAAATTATAGTGTCAAGAGGTAAAGCAAAATAAGCCTTATAGAAACCATGACATTAATGACACAAATTCCAAAGTCCAATGGTCAATATAATAGATGAAGTCAAATTTGGTGAAAGAAATTGAAAAATAGGTTGAGATCCATCCACCAACTCAAGTAAGGAGGTTTTTAGAAGTCAAAACCACAAATAAAGACAAAGTTGAGGTTTGCAAGAAATAGCAACAGAAATGAATGGAACCAACAAAAACCCAAAGTCTACAATACAAGTAAGATAAGATAATTTCATTGATGTTGAACAAAAAAATACAAAAGTAGGTGGAAGGGACCAAAGTAGTACATCCAGTGTTAGTACAAAGAGGAGTGCTAAGGCACCAAAGTAGTACATCCAGTGTTAGTACAAAGAGGAGTGCTAAGGCATCTCCTAACAATACTTAAAGCAGAAAGATAATAAAATTTAGAGAAGGCTAGAGACTAGCTGCTAAATGTCTAGCTAAGATAAGCTAAAAACCTGAGAAAGTATTTGATAAGATGTCGTTACACCAGAAGTGCTCTAAACTAAAAGACTCTGAAAAATCACGGTATCAAGCAAAAGAGAGGATGTCAAGGATGAGTGAGGAAACCAAGAGGCAGGGTGGCCTGAGTCATCAAGAACTATGAAAGCGCCAATGCACTTGCAAATGATATCCTCTTGGGAGTGTTTAGGAATAGGGGGACTTTGCTGTATCATATTGAAGGGGCACAAGAATCAGGAAGGCTAGTGCTTCTAATATCTGGGGTCAATGAGAAAATTCTCTTAAATGAAAGCTCACTACTTTGGTGAACATAGTGAGCAGTATAATGGAAGGGGGGGCTAGACTGAGTCATCTAGAGCTAGTATGTCTATTGGTATGGTATTGTATGGGTTATGATCTAGAACAACAAATCCTCATAGGTTTCAAAGAAGTCAAGATTAGACGAGGTCCCATCAATCCGAGTTATGGGGTAACTTGGGTATCTACTAGTTCTTTGTTACTGTCTAAAAGGGACAACAGAGATATATGAGATGCCCCTTATAAGGACCTCCAATTGAGGTCTGACATATAATATAAACATTGAGCTTTGTACCTGAACAATCAAGGCTGCAAAAGAAGGTGGAAAGAGAGCCCCTCAAATCCCAAAATAGGCAGTCATAATTGCCCCTAATTTCATAATATAGGGGCACAACAAAATGTGACATGCCTGTGCCTTAGGCTACAGTAATGGCAGAGACAAGAACAAACAAACACTGGGGAAGCAAAACACTTGGAAAAATGAGTCAAGAGTAGTGCAACCCTAGAGAGTGTGTGTGTACTAGAGCAAGAAAATAAACACAAGCACAAGAGAGTGTTGTTGATTTTTTGAGTGCAAATTATACAAACACTTATTTCTGAAACTTGATAATTACTTCCAATGATGTAGATGTTTATTTAACACTTCCAATGTATCATTAAGCAATTACACATTCATAAATTCAAACACAAAGAGAGTAGAGCAATAGAGATCACAATGCACAAGGAGACAACAAGATTTTAGCCTAGGAAAACCCACTTGGGGGAAAACCCAGCCAACCTTCTTCCTAGAAAATCAATGCAACAAGAGATACATCAAAATCAAACTGACCAGCAAGATGACAACCACAAGATGCCTCAAGATGCCAAGTCAAACTTCACCAAATCACCTCAAGCAGCTTCTCCACAAACTCGCACAAGGTCTGCATTAGGGCTAAAATTTGGCCTCCTCTTCACCGTAGAATTTCAGACCTGCAGCCGGACTTTACCACAGAAACTCAGAACTGCAACTTCCACACGTAGGCAGCAGAAGGTCAGACATCAGCAGCGCAGAGAATGATGTTATGAAGTCAAAGTGATGCTTCAGTGGTAGGCATTGATAGGGCACATTCCTCGCTAAGAGGGAGTGTATGTGCTCTAAGTCTCAAACTTTGCAAGGAGGCTTGGGCACATGTATTCCAAAGAACCCAGAAAGTATTTTGGGAAATTCCACCAGGAGACAGTTTTATTAGAATAATTAATTTTTTTAAAGGGTCCCTAAGTCTAAACTTAGGAAATTAAAATAATTAATGGGTATTAATCTAAGTGTGGGTGTAACTTCTAGAAGAAGGCGAGGATCAAGTAGGAATAATTTTATCCAATGATTAGCTTCTAATCTAGGTAGTTGAATGTCAACGAGAAGATTATTTAAGGAGGCTTGAGGGTCATTTGGAAGACACACAGAGAGTTGATCAGTCAGATTGAATTGCTGAAGCTAGAGGCAGCGCAGTGATTTGTAGTGATCACACAGAGAGGGGCAAAGGGACCTTTGGTTGGAGGATCTTCACTGGAGCCAAGAATACTCAGCAAAGAGGAAGAGAGAGACACAAGGAGGCGGTGTAGAGGCCAAAGAGGGTGACGCAGAGCCAGGAAGGGCTCACGCAAACCCCATGCAGAGTAGCACAAAAGCCTTCCATGCAGAGGTCTGAATTCGCTGGAGAGCTAGACATTCTGAGCGAAGAGGGCTAGAATCAGCTCCAGATAGCAAATTGATTCCCAACAGAAGTGATGCAGTGGCCTAGAGGCCGACTCAGGCCCACGCAGGGGCATCACAGAAGTAGTCGGGGAACTCATTGGTTCAGCTGCCGGATCAATCGGGACTTGCAGTGTAGAGTGAGGTAATCTCACTAATTTCTTTTGCCGAGTGATATACTCTGTACTAGATTGCCAGTAAGGCATCCAAAGATTGTATTCAGAAATAACTTCAGCTTAATAATAAAAACCTTCAGATCTATTGCACCGGTTTTCCCGCATTGGGTTTTTTCGGAGATGTTTGTCCAAAAACAACTATGTCATTTGTGTTGTATCTTGCTCTATTGTTTAGTTTCTTGTTTCGGCATCTTATTTTAAATGGTGAACTGTTGTGTATGTATTTCGATATTTTTCGTAGGAAACTGTAAATAACTTGTTCATGTGAATCTAACAAGTAAGAGGAATACCATTAGTTGTTGCAGTAGGGATTCCCAGGTTTAAGGAATTTTCACAAATCTATGACAAAGTTGTCAGACGACAATCACCTACAGCTAACACATGAGGATGTTGTATATGATGGGTTGTTAGTGGAGGAGCAGTTGGACGCTCAAGTTGAGGCCGTGATGGAGGAGGATGTGCAGGTGTCCTTGGGGCTAGACATTGACGAGGGGCAGCGTGGAGAGCACACATTGGGATTTCCCTCCTTTGGGATTGAATGGCGAGAGCTACTGCGCTGGTACCCAACTAAGCAAGTAAGGCAGTTGGGTACATCCATGATCGCATTTCAATAAAGGTCTTCGATTACTAGAGGAGTACGAGAGTCAGATTGTTGTTGGGATCCAGGTGGGATTCCCCCTCACAACATGGGCTTGGTTAGTGACAGTATTAGAAGCACTAGTGTCGAATTGGATTGACAGAGAGACATGCAGACTCTGCGGATTTTCTGGGGATGTTGGGCATATATGGGATTGTAGGATGACCAACATACTCTGACAGGGGTTGGTCAGAGGAGGTGCCAAAAACAAGTCATCAGTCAGGCCATTGTACAGAGACAATGTTATCTTATTGGCATATTGGATGCAGGAGCTACTAAGGCTAGGCATAGTGGTATCATTTTCGTTAGCAAGTAGTGGATTCACTAGCAAAGTAGCAGATGCATGGATGCATGGATGCAATGGTGTTCGGCGGTGTGCAAAGTCGTGCCACATAGTTCAGTGTTCTCTCGAGGAGCACAAAGGCGCACAGATGAGTGTCGTGTTGTGTTGACTTGCACTGTGAAGTAGGAGGAGCAATTCACATCGCCTCGAGGTTTTGAATGGAGTGATAGCTACTTTGTCACACGAGGGATACCAAATAATTCGGATGCTAAGGCAGCTAGTAGAGGTCTCCAATAGTGCAAAAAGGTGTGTAACTGGGTGCATTCGTGTGCCAAGGGGCACAGAGATACATGTTCTTGTGCAGGGGAGTGCAGTGATGCTTGGCCGTATGCAGTGGTGTGATGCTTCTCACTGGAATTTTGGAGCATTACCACCAAGGAGGCTACCTGATAGAGACAACAGCCATGCCCTTAGGTATCGATCTTGGGTATCAGAACATCTAGGGGGCTAATGGAAGGTAAATGATCTTTGGCAACCAGATAAGGCATAAGTTGAATATAAGATATAGATGCTAAAAGACTAGCCCAAGGAACCTTCATCACTAAAATGATGCCATCGAGCAATGAGACCTCAATAATTTCTAGTTGTGGTAAGCTTTGCTAGCAAGGTCCAATGTCGATGGGCCGACGGTATTCATGGGATCCAAAGAAAGGTTAAAATCAAACAACATGGCAGTAACCATTCTCAATTATACAACAAATCCACTATGCCCAAAATGATGGATATGCATCAAGATGGCAAGACATGATTGCAACTGATGTGGAGTTATTGGCAACAAATTGGAGGGCATACCAATCATTGGGACTTGACATTCAGGCATCCCTCTCCTTTTGGGAGTTCTATGAATTATGAGACATGCACAAATCAATTGGAATTCAGAGGAAGTATGCAGGGATGATGAGGAGGATCAAGGCAAAACATGAAAAAGTAGTTGAAGGGGCCATGGTTGGCAAGGAAACAATTGAGCATACAGTCGTTGATGAGATGTCGATAGTTGATGAGGTACCCAATGTTGTGACCTAGTTTTCAGGTGATAGAAGCGCACCACGGGTTGGTGAGGTGTCAGGAGACATCTCCACCGTTGATGAGGAGCCGAGAAGTACAGAGGCATCCAGATCTATGACAGAGTTGTCGGATGACAGTCACCCAGAGATGACCGGTGAGGATGTTTTATATGATGGGTTGTCGATGGAGAAGCAGTTGGAGGCTCAAGTTAAGGTTGTGATGGAGGAGGATGTGCAGCCGTCCTTGCGGCTAGATATTGACGAGGGGTAGCGCGAAGAGCACACATTGGGATTCTAGCATAGTTCGCTTGAGGTCCACAGCGTTATTATCTCACCCTTACGCATTGGATGGAGAGAGGCATACTTGTCTAGACAGATCATAGGGTATGACCAGGTCAACATGGGCCAACGGCTTGAGTTGAGTATGGCGCAGTGTCAGCATGGAGTGCTTGTTTCATACAAAGGAGATTGCGCATTTTATCCCTCCTTTGGGATTGGATGGCAAGTGGTACCTAGCTAGTACTTGATGAAATAGGTTCAGCAATTGGGTACATCCATGGTCGTATTTCAGCAGAGGTTGTGGATTACTAGGGGAGTACGAGTGCCAGATTGTTGTTGGGATCCAGGTGGGATTCCCATCACAACATGGGCATGGTTAGTGATGGTATTAGCAGCAAAATGGATTTGGTGACTGAGCACCCACACACTTTCAACTCTCCAACAACATTACTGTCGAGTTGGATTGACAAGGGAGCAAGTAGACTCCAAGGGTTTTTCGAGGGTAGTGGGCATACATGGGAATGTAGGATGATCATCATACTCTGGCAGGGGTTGGTCAGAGAAGGTGCCATCAATAAGGGCATTATATGGAGACAATGCTCTCTATTGGCATATTGGGTGCAGGAGCTACTGAGGCTAGGCATAGTAGTGGATTCACTAGCAGAGTAGCGAATGCATGTTTGCATGTGGGATGGCAGAGGATGCAGGGTGGTGCGCAGTTGGCGTAGGTGTTTGCTAGAGTGCAGAGTTGTTCCACAGAGTTCATTCTTCTGCAGAGGATCACATAGGTGCACGGAGGAGTGTTGTGTTGTGTGGGTTTGCACTGTGGAGTAGGAGGAGCAATTCATACCACCTCAAGGTTTCGCATGGAGTGACAACTACATCACAGGAGGGATACCAAATGATTCAGGATGATATGGTGGCTAGTTGTAGTGACCAGCAGTGCACAGAGGTGTGCAATTGGGTGCATTTGTGTGCAAAGGGACATGGAGATACATGTTATTATGCTCCTCAGTTAATTCTCAGGGTTTCCAAGAAATAATGTATGATGAGTTTGCGGGGAACCGAAATCGTACACATAGATACAAGCACCATTCACAACCTCTCAAAAACCAGCAGAGGTTTTGACTCCGTGCTCCAGCCGCGATCTGACCGCCAAATTCGTGACCTGCTCCTGCTGAATCAAGGAAGGGAAACCAAAAGGGAGCTCACAGTACAAATGATGTTACGAGGGTTGTCGTTATTGCTTGGTGTCGCCTGACTGTGGCACAAACATTTCGATATGTGATAATGGAACTGTTTTCCCGATGCTGCTATCAAACATGGTCGCATACGAAGAAGCAAAAAATGACACAAGGATCGCTTTCCTCCACGGGTTCTGTAATCGTAACTGCTAAGAAGAGGCCTCCACGGGTTCTGTAACTGTTCTTAGCAGTAACTGAATTTGAGATGATCTTAGCCTCTGTAATCGTAACTGCTAAGAATTTATACTTGGTTCTGTAATCGTAATTGCGGGAGACCACAGTTAAAAACAAATTTCATCCAGCAAAATGCCCAATAAAGAACGTGCTCTCGTAATTCCACAAAACAAAGAATCCACAATATCGAGATAGATGACTGTAAGCTTTTATCACAGTGAGCAGAGCCGAAGCTAAGACTTAGTGAAGGCTATCTGGCTTACAGAGGGCTCGACCTTAGAAAGGATTGACAGAAAGAACATAAGAGATTAGGATGCAGAGAGAATAACTGCTCAAGAAATCTCTTTTTTTGGCTCTGATACCATAAAACAATGCGAAACACGCATATGGATTTCCAAATGAATTGATTAATTGATTGAGCAACAATACTCAATAATAATACAGAGATATTTACAAAGATAGAAACATCAAGTTTCTATGTAAAGAATTAGTTTCATCTAAGAAACTGCTAAAAGAATAAAATTAGCAACAGCTAAAAGAATGAGCATTAAACTAAAATAGTATTATTCTAATAGGCAATTTATCATTATGATGGTGAGTTAGTTTTATGGTTACATGTTTATGCTTTATTTGTTGTTATCACTTAATATTTCCCACTACGAATATTAGAAAGTGTTGAAAGACATGGGGCATGGTTAATTGCTAAATGATTCTCTCAGAATGGAGGAATAGACTACAAAGAAACCTTTGCGCCTGTCACCAAAATGAATTCCATCAACCTTCTTCTAGCCCTTGATGCCTCACATGGAATAGGAGGTCCATCAAATGGATATTAAATCCACCTTGTTTCATGGGGATCTACAAGAAGAAATTTGTATGGAACAACCTTATGGCTATGCTTAGAGTGACTACAACCATGTTTGTCACTTTAAGAAATCTTTTTGTGGTCTTGAATAAGCTCTTTGAGCTTGGTACACAAAAACGGATGGCTTTCTTCATGACATCAACTTATCTACATGTCATTCTAACCCCAATGCCTACACCAAGACAGTAGGAAGCCATCATAATCCATGTTCCTTATGTTGGTGACCCTACCTTCACTACTAGTGACATTAAACTTTTAACCCATGTGAAATCAAGCTTTAAGAAGTTTGAAATGATAGACTTGGGATATTTGCATTATTTCCTTGGCCTCCAAGTATTGCAAACCAAGGAAGAAATTGCTTTTTCCCAAACTTAGTATGCATGTGAAATTCTTCGCCACTTTCACATGCAAAATTTTAAATTGTTAAACTTGTTAAACTTCTAAATCCAGGCTTGTTTCAGTATTCCTAGCATTGTTGCAAACATCACAATAAAATCATGATTTTATCGCCTGTTGTCACCTAAAATGTACCCCTCAATGTGGGCAAAATCCCAATCCCACCAGGTGTAATTTTAGAGACACAACCCTCAGAGTAGGGGTTGTCACTCTGATCCCTACTCATTGTTCAATATCTCTCCTAAACAAGCTAAGGGGGACAGTCCCTAAAGATGGATGGAAAAGGGAAACTTGTTGGAACAACAAGTTCTAAGAGATTAAGGGAAAGACAACTACCTCTCTATGCAACATGAATTATAATTAATTAGCAAGTGTGATTATTGATCAGCAATGTGTATGTATTAAATGATAGATGCAATGTGCATGTTTTAAATGATAGATACAATTTAAGATCAATATGGCAACAATAAGATTTAGCAAATTTGAGACCAGTGCCTTATAACAATGCTCAATAAAGATTATATCACTTGCACAATGGAAAAGACTTCAAGTTAGAAGATAAGTAGAAGATAAGTACTTAGAAGATTGCAAGGATTCTTCGCAGTAAAAAACCATGCCTAAAATATTTGAGGGTGGAAAAATTATTAATCCCCTCTAAAGTCAATCAATTAATTTTTCTGGCTAAATTAAATAAAAATCCTAAGCTAGAAAATTAATTAATTTTGAGCCAAAATTAATTATAGAAAAATTAATCTCTCCAAGTGGAAAATAACCAAAAAATTCGTAGGTCAAAATGAAGTCAAATTCTGGAGGTCCTCCACTTGGGGAAAAATGGATATTTTAAGAAAATTTGAGGCCTTGGACCTTGGTATCTCAGATTTACCAGATGCTTTCTTATCTTTTTCTAATTCCTCGGCTATAGCTTGAGTAGTATCTAAATTAGTTGGTTTAGCACGTCCTATCTCATAAGAGGTGCCAACAACAAATGCTTCAAGATACTGCTCTAATAAGCATTTGTCAGGAGGCTTGTAGTCTTGAATCATTTCTTTGGCAATGCCATTGAACCTTTGATTGAATTCTTCCACTGTTTCATTTTAATTCTTGTTAATATTGTTGATAGCTTTAAATAAATATGTTCCTTGACTCTTGTCCACATACTTGTCTATAAATGCGTTGATGTTAGCTTGCAAAGAATTGAAAGAGTTATTAGGCTTATCCAAGAACCATTGCAATGCATCATCTTCAAATGAAAGAACAAAGAGCTTCTATCTTAACATCTTCATGATTATATGTGGTTGTGTGAGCATGTGAATATTTTGAGATGAGTGTCTGCATTGATTGCATTGTTCCCCTAAAATATAGGAATCTTATCCAAACCAGAATATGGAAGAGCATGAGGATATCCCTGAATATTGGCGAAGTTGCAAGATCTGTAAAATTCCATGATGTCTTGACTGACGAGACCAGGGAAAAGCAAGTGGACATCAGGGAGGGCTTCTTGTCCGAGAAAGATTAAATGCTTAATAGAACGTAAATTGTTTAACCGAGCACTAATAGCCTTTCTAAGATCAAGAGCGAGCTTAACCAAGCTACTAGGTTTTCTTTTAGTATAAGCTCTTGTGAATGGATAAATCAGTGGAGTTTGCCACCCAAACAAGAAACTAACCTAAACATCCAGGTGCTGCTAAAGGTGCAGATAGAAAAGTGGTGGTGAACAAGGTGATGAGAAGATTTGTGAGATGTCAAAGCGTCGGGAAATATGTTGTTTGACAGGTTAATGAAAAGATGAAGAATGAGGATAATGATATGATGAGAAGATGTCGAAAGTGTCTTTGAAGCGAGAAAACAGGATAAACTTATCCCTGGCAATGGCACCAGAAAATAGTGTCACCCAAATTGTACAAGCAAGATGCGACAACACTCAGGACAGAACTGTCACTTTTATCCCCACCCTCCCTGTTCTAGTCGTCTCCCTATAGCAGGCTATGGGGGATAGTCCCTATGAAATGTGAGGATGAAAGACCTATCGACAATCGACAAGTCCGAGAGACACAACTAAATGTCCTAGCAACTTGGTTAATTATGATTAGCAAGTTTGATTATTAACACAATTAAATTTAATCTTTAGAGAGACTAGTGCCTTAATGGAGTCAAAATACTTGCTTAACATGAATTAAATACCAAGCCACTGGTTGAACAGTTGCTACATAAAATGCTCACTATCCTATATGAAATTCAATTCGTAAGACCAAGTGAAATGCAAGATTTTGGTTTATTTTAAATTAAATGCATATCTAAATGAATCCGTCCTCTCAACCATTTTGAAGCTAATCTCTAGTGTAGCTTGTGAGAGAAAGACCCAAGGGAAGATATCAAAGGCCATATTAACGATACCTCTCGTAGAGTTCTAACCACCCAATGCCTCCAACACTGCAATGATTGTAGCTCTGACGACTGCAAGGTCACCATGTTAACCACAAAAGAGGGTTTAGGCTTTGCAAGTTGGGTGAGAAAGGTGGCCCTATCTTTCTATCAACCAAGTTTATGCTTGGAGGTAAGTTAATTAATGCAAGACTAGTCCTAAAATGCAAGTGCAAAAAGATAATTATCTTAAATTGAGATTGTCGGCTTAAGTACTTAGAAACAAATTACAATGATATTCAATTTAGAACAATGAAGTACTTAACAATGTATAATGACAATTTTCACCAAAAGAAAGTGTTCAATAAGACAAATAAATGTGTCAGAAAATTTTATCAAGATCACAATGGACAATTGCTCATAAAAATGAAAATAAACCCAACAAGACTAATTAGATGATGATGATCTTTAAACACAATTAGCGACTTCTTGAGATCAACATTAGAATGCCAATGTGCCAATTAGATGCAAGAGAGAGAAATTGAATTCCTTATGAACACAATTAGCAATTATTCAAATTACCTCAACATTACTCTTATCACGATTATGATTACCAATTAAGTTCTTTTAAGAGTGACTTGATTTGCAAGATTATAAACTTTAGATGTGAAGCTCACTTGCAACAAGTTAGTAAATCCACAAGAAACAATGTAACAAATTATCCAATTATCCACTTCTTTAGCAATGTGATAGTAGTAACAAGTAAGAAGTTTCTTCAAAGACCAATGTCACTACAATGCTAGCTATCAATAAGACAAGGAGAGCATTCATAAACCATATTATTTCTGTAGAGCAATAAGCCAATCTTATCCAACAATCACCAATTCAATTAGCCTTTTAGAGCACTTATGTCCAATGTAAATGCAAACAATGGTATGCTTATATATGCAAGAGATGCAAAGATGCAATGAAATGCAAGATGGGGCAGCCAAGAGACAAATGATGGCAGCAGTAAGGAAACACTCAATCACACGAGAAAACACTTATTTAAGCTGCACAAGGATGCAAGGAACGAATGCCAAGTGAAAAGAGATGACTGTCAACAACTTTTCACACCACTGTTATGTTTATATCAGACCTCATGATGACAGTCCTCAAAATTTATATGACAACCCTAAAAAAATGTCAAATAATGCAAGCCCAACCAATGCCAAATATTTACCAATGATAAAATATGACTGCAAGCTACTTATTATGCCACTATTACGTGTTTTTATCACTATTGTAGGTGATTTTAGATGCTTGTAGAAAACCTATCAGATCATAAAATTTACCCAACAATCCTCCAAATTTTACTTATATGCAATTAATTCAACCACAAGATTAACATTTTATGCCTTAGGTGATTAATTAATGAGATTAGGTCTATTTTAGATGTGTTGATGCCCTGAATACACTGTTGTCATAAAATGCTTCAGAATTCAAATGAAACAGTGATGAGGCAAAGAGGGCTAAAGGGAAAACCACTAGGCATAATGGCCTTGTTGGTGACTAGAGAGGCTTCCAATGAACTTGTCCACCTGCAACCACAATGTTAACTCCAGAATTGTTGCAAGACAAGATGTTAGAGACCAAAAACTAATTCAAACCAACTCATTGACTGAAGAAAGGTTTGGATGTGGGCTAGAAGGATAGGCTAGGGCTACGATAGGGGAAGAAAGGCCTAAGAGGCCACGACTAGGGAGAAGAAGGCATAAAAGGCCTGCGGAAAAGGGAATGAGGCCAAAAAAACGGGGGTTGAGAGCGTTTGAAGGCAAAATGAGGCCATAGGGTTAGAGGCCCTTATGGGCCTGCAGCTAGGGGAAAAGGCCCCAAAAGGGGTTGCCTTCCAAGGGAAATGCCCCTCTAGGGTTGCGAAGAAGAAAAACAAGGGCAGCGGCTAGCCCAGATGAGGAGAAAGAGCCACGACTAGACTAGGAGAGGTCACGGCTAGGCCTGGAGGCCTAAACAAAAGTTTGAAACCCCTGAAACCGCAAAAATTAGCCACAAAACGCCAAAATTTCACCTTGAATGGCCAACATCCTCCTTTGGCTGAGCGCTGACCTTGGAGGGGGTCTCAGAGTTTGATCTTGCCTTCCTATGCCTAGATCTGCCTCAAAACACTAGCAAAAATGCTCAAGAAAATTGGACGTCACACTTAGAGGAGTGAAACCCTTCAAACCCTAGCTTTAGGGCTATTCTCTTCAAAAAAAATTGGCGTCCTTTGATGGATTGAGAAAATCACATGCAAAATGAATGAAAGAATTCCCAAAATTCTAATATACACAGAAAATTTTAAAAAACCCCAAGTGCTACAAAATAAAACAAGGGTTAGAATAATTTACAAATATTTACAATATTTACAAATTAAAATTATTAGCTCTCAATAGCAAATTAATTCTTTGTAGCCCAAGATCAAATAAATGTCTTGAGATTTTTTTAAATAAATCTTATGGATGAATGATTTTAAAAGATAGACCAGCCAAAACCCTTTTGCAAAATAATTCGTTACAAGGAAAGCTTAGAGCCCAAACAAGGTCAGCACTTCTCCACAGCCTGTGAACTTGGACTCTAAGGGAACCCTTATGCAAAATATTTCGTTACAAGGAAAGCTTAGAGCCCAAACAAGGTCAGCACTTCTCCACAGCCTGTGAACTTGGACTCTAAGGGATAGCGTACCTATAAATCTTTATTTAATCTCAAGATAAATTGTTAGATCATATAGTGAATCAGATCACCTAAGATAACTCGTACTAATAGAATGTTTTTATCACCAACAAATGAAATAACAGTTAAATATGCAGCACAATATACGATAAAGACATGACTAGCACACAATATAGATTAGCATATAGAAGAACACCATGAACTGAACCCAAAACTCTTTCTATTATCAAGAAAATGTTTCCAACAGAGTAGTAGCTTATTTCATGTGTTACAAAACTACCTCATCCAAATATGGTAAATAGAAGCTAAATCGCTTCCTTACATAGAGAAAACCCCTCCAAGTGGAAAATAATGACTAGTTGGCTTGATCCTCATTAAAATAATCTCGATCGTCGAAAATAACTTGATCATCTTTTAATCTCCACCATATAATTTTTATTTTCGAGGAAAAAATCGAATTTCTCTTAAAAACCATTTTTATTAATCTCAAAATTAATATTTTGGATTAGTTTCGTCAAAAAACTGACTTTGACTTAACCATCAAGGTCTAAGGGCTCGAATTTTCTTAAAATGTCCATTTTTCACTTCGTGAAGGCCTCCAAATTTTGACTTCTTATAGACCCACGAATTTTTTGACCATCGAAATAACTTGATCATCTTTTAATCTCCACCATAGAATTTTTATTTTTGAGGAAAACTCAAATTTCTCTTAAAAACCATTTTTATTATCCAAAAAATAATATTTTAGAATAATTTCCTTAAAAAACTGACTTTGACTTAACCACCAAGGTCTAAGGGCTCAAATTTTCTTAAAATATCCATTTTTTCACTTCGTGGAGACCTCCAAATTTTGACTTCTTATTGACCCATGAATTTTTTGATTATTTTCCACTTCAAGAGAAATTAATTTTTCTATAATTATTTTCGACTCAAAATTAATTAATTTTTTGGCTTAGTGTTTTTATTTAATTTAGCGAGAAAAATTAATTAATTGACTCTAGAGAGGATTAATAAATTTTCCACCCTCGAATATTTTAGCCATGGTTTCTGATTACAAGGGACCATGCACTAAAATATTTTGTACATCAAAATAATTACAATATCAATCCTTACAAAGGGAAATACACATTTAAACATTGACCCTCAAAATATTACTCAATTTTGCGACACAATATGATCTAGTATGAAACCAAGTGTGCTGATAATAAAATAATTTAGCCATGGTGTTCTGATTACGAGAGACCATACGCTAAAATTATTCCTAAACACACTTTTACATTAGACTGGATAAACACTAGGTCTTACCTAAGACCTCATCAACGAATTCCACCCTAGCTTTGGGGTTTAAGATGAAAGAAAAGCAATATGATCTAGTATGAAACCAAGTGTGCTTATGATAAAATAATTTAGCCATGGTGTTCTGATTACAAGAGACCATACACTAAAATTATTCCTAAACACACTTTTACATCAGACTCGATAAACATTAGGTCTTACCTAACACTTCGTCAACGAATTCCATGCTAGCTTTGGGGTTTAAGATGGAAGAAAAGTGTTGTCAATTAGGCGTGTTTATAAACACACATAATTCGAGCAAGTTAAAAAACTTCCTAGGATGAAATGCTTTGCCAAAATCAGAAGCTTACTTAGGTGTTGTTACATAATTAAATGGTCATACTAGCATCATTTACAATAAACTTTGCGGAAATTGGGTTTACAATGATGAATGATGGCAACTGATGACTTTGATCTTCAAAATAAATTCTCCACTTTCTTTGTACTCTTCTTTCTCGGACTATTGACAAAGTGTGGTCAATAGAGACCTCAAATCAATAGAAAATATGGACTCAACCAAAGTGAACAAGGAAGTTGTGAAGACTCAAATGGCAAGGAGTGAAGTGGCTACAAGTAACCTTGAGAGTGGTTCTTCTTCACCCCATAGTTGCCTCCTCATTTTTTGTTCCTAGAACCACACACGTTGCACAACCATCTATCAAGTCAACTCTTAAAAAAAGGAAAAGGAAGAAGTTGACAAGCTAGTAAGTGTTTTCTATGGAGTGACACTCCCTTCAACATTGCCAGGAACAATCCATTTTAGCAGCCCATGTTTGATGCTATTGTTATTGTTCGCCTGGGGTACAAAGTCCCTTCTTATGATGACTTGGGAGGGTCCATTCTTCAAAATGAAAAGGTTGATTGCACTATGAGATTGGAGCAAGTCAGGGCATCATGGGCACACACAGGATGCACTGTGATGTCAGATGGTTGGACTGATAAAAAGGGTAGAACCCTTGTTAACTTCTTTGTTAATTGTCCCAATGTGACAATGTTTATGAAATTTGTTGATGCATTTTCACATACCAAAGATGCACGATTATTATGTGATTTGTTGGACGTGTTCATTCAATAGGTAGTCCACAATATGTTGTCCAGGTCATAATGGGCAATGTTGCAAATTATGTTGTTGCTAGCAAGATGCTTATGGAGAGGCATCCTAACTTATTTTGGATACCTTGTGTTGCACACAACATTGACTTGATGTTGGAAGACATTGGAAAAAATTCTTTTAATAGGGATATTGTTGAATCATCAAAAAACATTACAAAATTTATATATAATCATGCATTTGTGCTTCATTTAATGAGAACATTCACCAATAACAAGGAGTTGGTGCAACTTGCTATTACACAGTTTACCACTAGCTTCATATCTCTTCAATTTCTCTTGAATTCTATGTGGGATGTGAAGAGAACGTTTCTTTCAAAGTGGCATGTCGCAAACCAGAGGGAGAGGCCATATGCAAGCTAGTCTCATCCCAGGAAAGCCTTTGGGCAGGAATGAAGGAGGTGCTTTCCATTATTGAACCTTTGGTAAAGGTTCTTCAATTAGTTGATGGAGACAGGCCCACAAGGACTACTTGCATGAGGCCATTGATAGGGCCAAAGAATCCATATGCAACTATCATGTTGATAAGGGGGATGAGGGGTTTGAGAAACAACAACTGATATGGAGAGTCATTGATGAGCAATGGAACAATACACTCCATCATCCCATTCATTTTGAATGGATCTATCTGAACCCTACATTTTCCTACTCCTTTTGTTTCACATTTGATGCTAAGGTCATGGATGGATTCTTTACTTGTGTTCAGAAGATGGCGACACCTCCTCCAGAATGTGCAAAAATTTCCAAAGAAATGGAGATATATAGCATGGCAGTTGCCACATTCAGCTTTGACATGGCTATCCAAGATAGGACAAACAAAATGCCAGGTAAGCTTTAGTTTGTTTCAAGTTTCATTGTCTCTTCATACTTTGCTTCAACTTTCAAATTTTGATATTTTTCTTATGTTTCTCTTATTTGTTGTAGATGCGTGGTGGAGAAACTATGGTGGCAAAGTAGCTAATCTCCAAAAGCTTGCGATTTGAGTGCTCAACTAAACATGTAGCTTTTTTGGATGCGAGCGCAACTGGAGTGTATTTGAAAAAATACATACCAAGAAGCGCAACGAGTTAAAAATTTTCAAATTAATTTTTTGAATTCATTATATAATAAAAATTATAATTTTATAATTTATGACCCTCATATAGGTTGGAGTCCTAACACCTTAATGACATGCTCTACATCTACTACAATCTACGATTGTGTGTGAGGAAAATTCAGAAGACACCTGATGTGGAGGCCATCTCATGGGATAGGATTGACACCACTATTGCATGGAGGGTTGAGACCAAGAAGCCTCTCATTGAATTAGCCCCTAATTGGTTAGAGGTGGCAGCAGTGGAGGAGGCAGTGATTGTAGGGGAGGAGGAGGTGACACCACCTACCATAGTCACCAGTAGAGGGCGTAGTCTACCTCCTCCAACTCATAGTTCTTCAACTTCTAGAGGACATCAAAGTCCATTGCCAGCCCAAGGACCTTCTTCATCTACAGGGAAAGTTGTTCCATTTTCTCGCAAGAGGGGTAGACGAAATCGTTAGTTACTTAGTGGTTCATTTCATTGTATATGACTCATGATATGAGATGCATTATTATAGTTTTTGTTGATATTCTGACACTGAGCCAAGAATCAAGATTCAGGACATGATTCACTGTTATATGTGATGTAGCACTAGACATATTACACATCTTATATATAAGTTTTCTTTTCATATTTATGTGTCATTGCATTTATTTTATGTTGTTGATGCTTTAGATAATAATAAAAAATGAAGGTTTTTGTATTTTTTTATTTTGCCGATTTTTTGCCGATTGTTAGGATTTTTCCCTTTTTTCGGACCCTGGCTGATTTAATCCCAATCGCGATATTTGCAACATTGGTTCCTAGTAAATTTATAGCCCAGAAATTTAAATATGCACTTACTGAATAAAAAGTTAAAAACACAATGAAATTTTAACTCACATTTTACTATGGAACCAAACACGGAAGAGAATGTCCAAAAGTTGCCTCTAGAATATTAACTTTATTTGTTATAAAGTTAGTCACTTTTTGCATTATAATAAACAAAGTGCCCTAAGTTGTGATAACAGGAGATTACCACAACTGTATATCTTATTGGTTTAGGATTTAATCTGAGCCATTTGATCTACATTTGGGTTAAATTCACAATGATGAGACAACAAGGAGATTCTAGGGTAGAGAAAAAGACATCATTATTCAATTTATTTTTAAAGTGAGAGAGAGGAGAAGAGTTGAAGAAAGAGAGAAAGTGCAGCAAGATGGCACATTTACCAAGGGCATTTGGTGGTGCAAATTAGGAAAAGTTCCAGCATTTATTGCAGGCTGTATAGCTGTTAATATGCACAGAAATCGAGGCACTTCTTGCACAGATGTCAAGGCACAGAACCATACAGCTAGTACACAAAATCAGGCACACAAATCAAGGCATTATTGTTGTTGTTTCAGCATACAGGCCATACAGGAAATCAAACACAGATTTCAATGATTTTGGCACAGTTTTTGAGGTGGTGTTTGGGCAGGTTTTTGAGACAAGTACAAATTATTTAATGTTGGAAATGACTGTTGTAAACTCGGCTTTTTCTATGATTTCATAATAAAGATTTACTCTCTCTACTGGTTTTTCCTTGGGGGTTTTTCCAGGGCATGTAAAAATTTCTGTTTTCCCACCCCGGTTTTCAGTTTCTCCTTATTTCTCCCATGTAGTTAAATGCCCTTTCCCATAACCATACATT
>APFE030851180.1:25115-45431 GCA_000404065.3 Pinus taeda | reverse complement strand
CTCGTAGCTAGCCCTACGGGGCAGGAGAAGGCTCTCTCCGGTCAATCTCAGTAAAATCTTCAATGGATGAGGTGACCAATAGGGTAACACTGATTTTAGGCTAGTAAACTGATCAGAAAGATTTATTTTGGGGTTTTTGGGTTTTTGGTGGCAAATTGAGGGGATGGCAATTTTGGGTGCGGGGATTGGACACAGTTTCTGCAAGGGGTTCCTTGGGGCGAGGTAGGAGACAGCGTTGATGCCTTTAACTGAAGTGGATGGTCAGGAATGAAAGAAAGAGAGCTAAAGAGAGCAAACAATAACTTTGAATTCTCTTTAGACAGTAGAAAACATTGAAATTAAACAAACTTAAAAGCAGAGCATGGCAAGCATGAATTCTTACTTTAACACTTCATTTGTTTAATGTGCAGAAGTAAATAAAGGAAATGAATCACATAAAAAAGCTTACAAGAACATTGAGAAACACACCATCAACACATGAGTCCACAAGAATCCCAAAGAGGACTGCAAAACCCTGGTCTTCCTTAGCAAAAAATTGCAGAGATACAGTGAAATAATACAATGATAGCTTCTCCCTCAAGAGTCCAACCATGAAAATGAGCAAGAAAGTACATAATATAGATGATCTAACCTCTTTCCCTGCCTCCATGGGTCGAGATCACTATCCTAGGAGCTGTTTCAACCGCTTCTAAACTAAGCACTACAAACTAGGCAGTCAAAACAACTTGCCTCTATAAACTTGGAAACCAATTCATTCATTTAATTTTTACCCTTTTCATGAATGAATCTTCTAGAAGAGTTACATAAGGGTAAAAGCGTCTAAAAAGTACCATAATTACATCAAAGAGAATCATCATTCACCTCAAAAAGTCAAATTGAGTCAAATCTGCGTTTTTTGGGCTGTACAGTGCATTTCTGGACAATTCTACCTGACGGGTCGCGCCCCCCTGCCTGACGGGTTGCGCCCCTTTGGAGCCATGTTTGGGGAACTTGTAGGTGGACAAATTGAGCAAAAGTGGGATTTTTGGAAAGGTATGTGAGTCTACTTTCCAACCCAACTGACATTTTTAAATTTGGAGTTCATTTGCCCTGTCAAAAATCAATTCTCCCAAGACAGCTTTCTGCAGTTCAAAAAAGTGGCAGAAAGTCAAATTTTGCATGTTTTTTTGACTTTCTGGAGGCCCAAAACTTCACAAAATCTCAAGTCCATCCATGAGCATATGTGTAACTTTCCATGAAAAATCTGGAAATGCTGAGTTTTTTCAAAATGGAGTTGCCGTGACGAAGGGTTTCACCGGGGGTGAGACCCGTTAATGGAGGAAACCTGTAAATTGTCTGAAAAAACCAAAATTTACCCAAAATGCTCAAAATTTCTTGGGATTTGTGCTGTGGCTAGGCTATTTAGTGCCTTGATCCTTGAGTGCAGCCTTGGCCAAGATATGGAGTGGATCGGGCCTCTTTCTCCGTTTTAGTGCCTTTGCCAACCGCCTTTGAAACACCTTCATCTTTGCTTTGCACACGTGCATCCGCGCCCAATAATGATTTTTCATGTTCCTCAGCAGTTTGTTATTTTGATTGGCCTTAGCCAACAGCCTTTTCAAATGAGCATTGTCCCAAACAAACATAGATTCTCGATCTATGGGTCTCAAGTCACCGGGTCTCCTACGAGCCAATTCCCGATCTTCACGAATTTTCTGCAGCTCATATAGCTTGTGCTCATCCTCCAACTATTTGTTTCGCTGCTCTAAATAGTTGATTATCCATTTTTCCATCAACAATTTCGTGTGCAGCGACTCAATCTCGGTACTTTGCTCTCGGATGATATCCTTGAGCTCTGTGCTAGGAGAACCGGCGTCAAGATCAATAACTGGATCACCTGACAATCTCTCCTCAATCATGGGCTGCTTGCCCCTCTCTGATACTTGTGCTGCTGTCAGAAACGAGGCCCCTTCCACCTAGTGTGGAGATAACACTCGCGGTGCTGATGAAGAAGGCGAGACCCCTTCCACCTGGCGTGGAGAAAGTACTCGCCGAGCTGCTGCAAATAAGGCCCTTGGGCCTCTCCGATAGGTGACCTGAGGTGAGGAGCTGACATGTCTAGTAACAGGGATTTCATACTGATGTGATGGTCCTCCCTCCTCGCGAACAACCTCAGGATGTGGCAGTGATGGTACTGTGAAAAACTCACGAGAGATGAACTCCTCCCATGAGATGCCCTGCTGAGTCAACTGATGCAATACTACTAGCTGAATCAAGCCATAATGATGAAGGCTCCTGTACTACTGTGCAGGGGTCTTTCTCTGCAACGTGGGCACCATCTTCTGAATGTTCTGAAAGAAGAAAACCAGGATGTTCATCATCCTCACTCGGGTGAAGTGCATCAAGAGGCGAATATGACATGAGTACACCTGTGAAAATCTGCCCTCACAAGTAAAATAATGCATAATGAGCCTCACCATGGGAGCATACTCACTTCTGAGAAACCTGAATGGAAACACACCTGCCAGATGTCTCATGAATGGTGGTCGGACATAAGGCTCAAAGTAAACAATATCTAACATCTTGCGCTTATTCCACACCTCACCAACATTAGGTATCCCTATAGCCTGTGAGATCACCTTGGGTGTCAATGTAAAGTTTACCCCTGCAAGGTTGACATGTCCATCATGCAAGTGTAAAACAAAAAGGTGGGCCAACTCTCGTTGGTGCTGAATCCGAGGGATCCTCTCGCAAAATTCGTAGCAAGACATGTACTGGAAACATGATACTGCCATAGGACAAGCTTGTAACTCTGTCAAAGAGGTGGGCTCCTCTCGCTTATGATGTCCACCCTTACCACCCTTACGAGGCCGCTTCTGTTCCTCAATTTCTGAAGCTGATGGTTGGTCATCACTTTGCTCATAAGTTTCGGTTTCTGACATAGTTTTAGGAGCAAAGTGGACAAATTGTACTGTTGTTTCTGCCTATAAAAAGTGCTGAATTCTATGATGTTTCAAGGGGACAAGGACATGAGGGAAATGTTAGGGGAGGGACCTTTTTTACAAGGAATTAGGAATATAGGAACATAACAGGGAATTTAAGGAAAATATTGCAAACAATTATGGCGAATAGGAATACATATTTATAATCAGGAATATTGGAAAATCATTTGCAAAAATCATTGCATATGGGAATATATGTATAGAAAGTAAACATATGGGAATATGCATACATGCATTAACAGGGGAAGATAACGAAAATTTACAAAACTCTCTACATATTCACCAACAATTTCTTGTGGTTACACATGCATATGGTGCAGCAGGATAAGGGTTTGAGTGTTTTGTTTTTTTTATGCTTTTGGGAGAGGGGTAGGGTTTATATTTTTTAACAAGGAAAATGGGATACATGTAAACAGGGAAATTAGGGAAAAACACTGCAAACATCACTACACATGCATCATCAAATTCATGTGTTTACATAGGTATTATGAGGGGTAGGGTTAGGGTTTGATTTTTATTTTTAAAGGGAAAGGGGTAGGGTTTATTTTCCTTGCAAATTTAAAAGGGAAATTGACATGGAAATATGGGGAAAATGAAATGGGAATGAAGAGAATGATTAAAAGGGGAAAAACAGTGAAACAAAAATAAACCCTAGCACCTTTTACAAATTTACAAACATCCATATGGAGTGTTTCTTCTTGCACAATTTGATCATTACAAACACATTCATGATGTTTCCCAACTAACCAGCAGCCATTCACAAGTTTGAAGAGCCTACCTCAAGCGATTTGATGAATTAAAGGAGGCTTGAGCAAATTCTGAAATGAGTTGGGGGAAGACAGTCTGACATGTCGCGCAACACACCCAACAAGTCGCGCCCCTCTTGATGAGTCGCGCCCGTTGCCAAATTTCTTTGTGGGAGACCCTTTGACAAGTCGCACACCTAACTTGACAAGTCGCGCACTTGTCCTGAGCCCGATTTCGACCAGTTTCGCCTCAATTCACTTGGGAGTTCGCCCAATCTCTCTTGCAAGGGTTTTGAATACACAATGAGAGTGCAAGGAGGGAGCTTGGGCCTTTATAAGTTTCATTTGAAAAATTTCATGCTCAAACCCACTTTCTAATGTTTTTTCATGACACTTAAACTTTGCATGCTGTTGTCTCTTTGGTTTCCTTTTGTCCTGAAATTGACTGATTTAATGCTTTTGCTTGATTCTTTTTGCAGGTAGATCATCTGATGGATCTTGGCAAGGGGACCAGGGTTGCATTTTGTTCACTGAAGACTTCGAAATTTCATCACTTTTTACAAATAAATGAAAAATGACCTTGGCTTTAAAAACAGGGTTTTTAAATCCAAGGTGAAGATTAACTGTACCAGATAAACATTTAGAAGAAACACCTTTACAATCATCCCTCTGGCTTACTGAACACTCATTGACTTTCAAACACATTTTTGACCAAAACCCTAGACCTAGGAAATTGACCTCAAGAGAAGACAAGACAAGCTTGAAAGAGCTTTAATGACTGAAATGACTTAAACCAGCAATGCCAAGAGGGGTATAAACACATCAGCTCCTCCATCAGGTTTATGGCGTGCCTAACGGGATGCAAAAATTGACACTGATGAGACACCTACCTATGCAAAATGCAAAGAGTTTTGATCGCTGATGGAGGGCTCAAGACCGACTCTAACACTTGGGATGGACACTCCTCCCATCCCCTTGGCATGTACCACAACTTTCCAGTGACTCTTGCGGGAAAGACTATCCATGTCGATATCGAACTCATCGATACCCCTTTGGATTACAATATTCTCTTAGGTCGTAGTTACACATATGCCATGTCAGTTGTCGCAACTGTGGTGTTCTGCAAGATGTGCTTCCCCATGAAGGGAAGATCATTACCATTAATCAGTGACTTACTACAAGCCAGCATCCATGACCTCCTCCGAGTCCAACATCTCATTGATGTTTGACAACCAGTCTTCAACTCCTTGCACTAGTGTCTCACCTGGAGTCTATAAGGATTCCTCATTATTAGGTGCCTTCCCTAGTCCTCCCCCTCCCATTTCAGAACCTACTTCCATGAGTGTTTGCATGTTACAAGTGTCACGGGTTGCTCTTAAACAGTTTGGTACACCTAATCAATAGCCAACTCCTTAACATCCTGCTATTTCTCTTCCAGTTGAACCCTCTAAACCCACTCCTCCGAGACCTACTCCATTGTGGGTGCCTCTCTTATGTTCCCACCAAGAACTGTTCCTCCAAGTCTCAACCATCCAGGAGCTATTCTGTTGGGACATTATCCTGCCAACCAGATACCTTCTTATTCCCCCCTCCAAGAGTTTTTTCTATACCTTTCATGGCTTTGCTGGTCCTTCCTAACATGACTCTTGGGATCCCAGTATGGTACATCGATCCCCATGCAAACATTCCGCTTGGTTAGCCAAGACCTTATCACTCTTTGACCCCAGTTCAACTGGTCCCCATGACCCCTACCGCTGCTTCAGTGCCATTACAACCTCAACAGGGACCAACTCCTATTGTGAAATCATCTAGCCAGGGGGGCAAATCTAAAAGGAAAGATTCAAAGGACAAGGCTCCCCAACCTCCTCCAGCCCCTAAGGCCCAAAATCCGACACCCCCGTGCGCTTTTTGTGAAGTTGTTGGGCACACCACCAACAATTGTCCTAAACTTCCTCAACTTAAACCGTTGTTTCATGAAGCATTCCCCAAGTCAAATATTCTGGAGGTCTATGTTAACATACCTGTCCCACCTAAGAAACTCAAAACACTGCGCACAAACCACCCTTGTACCATGTGTGATCTTCATGGTCACTATTCCCATTGTTTCCCTCATCTCAATGAATTTCGCGATTGCCTTGGGGAAATTCGTGAATACAAGGCCACTCATAGTGGAGCCTTTACTCCTCTACCCACGGATTCTGGTACCATCAGTTAACCAGAACAGGGAAACTATGTCCCTACTATTGTGATCCCTCCCCCCAATGTCAAGATCATGGACACCACAAGCCTCATGCTTTACCTGTCCTCATCCTTGAGTTCCTCGTTGGAAAACCTTCCTGAGGTTGTTGTGTGCATTTCTATCGATCCTCCTTCGACAGAATCCCAGGTCTCAACATTAGTAGACCCTCTGTCTACTAATCCGTCATTTACCATTCAAGACAATGCGTATGTGAACCTTATTTCTCAGGTTGATGCACCAGGTAATGACGTCACACCATGTAGTAAGTTTTCCCCCCATTCATCCATATCCCATCCTGATGTGGACACCATGGAAGCTATGTCTACCCCTGATTACCCCTACCCTTAAGTAAGGGGGCATTTCTTTAGAGGATTTTGAAGGCCATTTCCTTCCTAATTCTCTCAATGCACTCTACCTCAAGAAATTTCGCTCATAGCACATCCCTTTGCTTTGCATGTCTTTATTTCTGCCATGAAGTTAGGTAGATTGCATCCTCTCATCTATTGTCTTTTTCACCTTTTAGATGGATCCATCATCCACACTGTATATCGGTCATGCCGACGATGCAAGTCGCTTCTCCTGGAGTCTAGCCTCGGTAGCTTGGGCCATTTTTACCCCCTTGCATACATTAGTCCTTTCAAACATCGTGTGCATTGGATCTGCCACCAATAATCATGCCAAATATGATGCAATGATAGGTTTGTTAGTCGATTCCCTCACTCATCGCATCCTTCATCTTCATGTTCGTTTAGATTCCTTGCTACTTGTCATGCAATTAAATGGTGTGTATCATGTGCATAACCAAGTCCTATTTAGAAAATATCCATGAGTGAAGCTATTGGTACGTGAATTTGAAACCATTACTTTCAGTCATGTACCTAGAGCCCAAAATCACTATGTAGATACCATTGCAAACAACATTCTAGATTGGCATTTATCACATGTATACCATAGAAGGAAACCATAAATAATGCAAATGGTGAACCATCATCGTCATATAAATGCATAATTATATAATTGATCATATAAGTGTTTGGAGCCCATAGCTCTAAATACATCCAGTATGCCCATAACATACTAGGGGGCACATAAGCCCCTACATCTCCTTTGGAGGATCTCGTGCCAAGTTGGGTTGAGATGCTTGAATCCCTTTTACGAGCACTCAGAACACAATGGCCATCCACAAACTCCTATTGCTAGGGGCATCATTCCCACCTTTGCATATAATATCAGTATCCCATGCTTGGGGGCATGATGGTTTTTTCCCTGTCCATATTCTCAACATAAGTCTCGGCCTAGATCCCAATGAATCTAGGTATGGTCGATTATCCTCCCATTCCTTGGATAGTTTCTCCTACCGGCCTCTCTGACGAGCCATATGCACATCGCATATCATAGAGGTTTGATGCCATATCTTCAAATATTCTAGTCGATACCACATAGTCCCCATGTTCAACTTAGTGGGTGAGAATGATTCTAGACCTCCTCTAATAGTTCATTCTTGTTTTTCCCTTAATTCTTCACCAAGAATCGTCATTCCAAGAAGCATTTAGGCCATCTTTAGACAAGTAAGGCCAGTTGCCTGAAATATTTAGATCCTGATTCCAATGATCGGTTTGTCTTCTATGGTCTCCACAAGATTTAGGGCCTTCTCCTCCTCTCAAATTGGAAGGAAAACATTGTTTCACAGGAAACCCCACAGTTTTTTTGTCACACATTGCGACCAGACCATAGCTCCATTTGACAAACCATCAGTAGTGTCGGAAAGCTCTCACCAAGCTATATAATGGGTCTTCCTCAGTTTTTAGTGATTTGACACTTCACTAAGAAGTCATTTTTTCAAGAAGGGTCACTTCGTCACCTCTCAAAATCGAATTTCGTCATAAAGCGAAACTTGTACTTTAAGGTCCTCCTCCTCTCAATACTTTTCGTACCTTGTGTCAATTTTCATCATGAGTAACCATCATTTACTCATGTTTTGATGGTCCCCACCGGGCCTAGTCTGTGTGGCAGCATCATCGAGTCACCCTTGTTCAGAGCATCCACGATGAGTCACCCTTGCATTATTGGAGTATATTTCATGCCCCATTATATCACATCACAATATTCCATCCATATTTTCATATCGCTCATCATGTGTTTCCCATTTTAGCCTCCAGTCATACTATCCCCATCCCCTCCAAAGTTGAGTCAATCACTGCCAGGTCAACCATGCACTTTATGCTCTGACAAGGGAAGTCATCTGTTTGTCCCTTAGTCCCACTTTTTCCCCATTATCCCTGGTGTCAGTCCATCAATCACATTACTATTTTCCCTCATGCTTTAGTTGAGGATCCTCATTGCCTCATCCTTTGCGGGCCCTATTCTATGGACATCAGCTCATTTATTCTAGAAGAACAGCCTAGAGGGCGGTGTATCTTGGTTCCATATTCCATTCTTGTTCAACACCTTGGATCGAGCATAGGGTCTCATTATTTCCCTTTAACTTGGTCATTTCATGTTCGTGATCCATACACTTGATGGTACAATGATGCAACAGATTGTACCAGTGATTCCTGGGTGTGTGTGAGATGTTTCAGACATCATGAGGGGGTGGCCCTATAAGTATCCCCCCACATGCCCAAATACATACCTACTATGCTACAGCCTCAGATGCAATTCTGCAGAGTTGATGGGTTTGGTCCCTACTAATCGCAGTGTCCATAGCATGTATGTCTCCTTAAGATGATCCCTTCAGTTTTGCAAATCCCTTCCCTGTTCAACAAGGCTTCTCCAGTTGTTCTACTCTCCCTCCCACCCATTTCTTGAGGGAAGGGGCTTTGTATCTCATGTACTAAGATATTATTGTATTCAGTCTTGGATCATGTTTTTACCAGGTGCATTATGTATATGAGACACATTGTATTATTTTCTGGCTCTGTTATGCAAGCATGTCATGTACCATTCAGCATGTACTTTATTGCTCAGTTTCATATTTCTGGGCAAACCATTATTTTTGTACTAATTTATCTCGGCAGGTATGGGTATGCCTCCCTTGCCTCATTGAGGTCCGGTACCACAACATAAAAGGAGACTTGCATTAGTCTTGCCCCGTCTGTCACTATCCTCTCTCAAACTCATGTTCATTGGTCTCTCTCTCTCTCCTTGAATCCCTTGTGTTGTCTAAGTGATTGTGTCTTTACAATGTACTTCGGTCATACATTTTGCTCCTAACACTCATATGTTTGGGAGAAATTTGTTATCACCAAAAAAATGATCATCTAGCCTAATTTACTAGATGGATCAAAGTACACCATGTAAAGCCAATTTTACCATAGTAAAATTTCTTTCACCATGAGAAATTACTTAATAAACTACTTTTTTAAGTAATTTATAGTTAAACCCATGAAGAATAATTAAATAAATCACTATTTATTTGATTTTCTTCTAGGAATAATTAATTAAACCATTGTTTTATTATTATTCCTTGTAAATTTGACCCCAATCATGAAAATAAACAGATAAATCATTATTTTTCTTATTTTTCTCTAAGAATAATTAATTAATCACTAATTAATTATTATTCTTTGTCAAATTTGACTAAATCCCTTAGGATAATTTAATAAATCATTATTTGTTATTATTCCTTAACTAATTCATTGAGATAATAAATAAATCATTTATTTATTTATTATTTCTAAATAAAAGTTTGAATACTTTTTCCCTCCTAAACAAATATAATAAAATATTCCAAGTGGTTATTCCAAGAATGGGATCAATAATATTTTATTATTACTCATTATTTGAGAATAACTCAATATTTTGTTATAAATAGAAGGGTTTTCCATTCATTATTCACTTTTGATTATTTTCATTGTCCCATACCATATTTTTGCTGGGTTTATGCATTATAGAGGAGAGAGACTCTATAGAAGTTGAATACGTTTGAGGATAGCCAAGAACCCAACCCATAGAGGGGGGGCGGTAACATTTATCTGTTCTATTCACAGGTGTTATAATAAAATTATTCTTTACACATCTGGTTTCCATCTGATGATTGGAGTTATTAATCTTTCTTTTTGTTGTCTAACTATGATTGTGGCATAGATCCAGACTTTGCCAGGTTTTGTTTATATCAGTTGCTGCAGATCTACAATGTTTAGTAGCCATTTATATTGTTAAGATTGTTTGTCATCCACAATCTTAAGTGGGTTCTTTTTCGTACATCTTTGAGAAGAAAATGCTACAACAATGAGGTTGATGGATGACATATTGCTGCCTTTCACTAACTCGTTCATGTTTATATATATATAGATGACATACTCATGTTTAGCAAGAGTTGGGAAGATCACTTGCAACACATTCAATAGGTCCTTCAAACTTTGTGGTAGCACAAACTATGTGCCAACTTGGAGAAATGCACCTTTGGCATGAGCCATGTCCAATATCTAGGTTACATCATTGATGAGAAAGGCATGCATGTGGATCCAGCTAAGATCCAAGTCATTTGGGATTGGCTAGCCCTGACCACTCTAATAGAGCTTCACATCTTTTTGGGCCTTGCCAATTTTTATTGAAGGTTCGTGTTAGGTTTCTCTCATATCACTTGGCATTTGATTCAAGTTATCAAAGGCGGAACGAAAGAAAAGTTTTCTTGTTCCGAGTCCCAACAAAAGGAGTTTTTTGAGCTGAACCACCACCTTTGCTCTGCACTAGTACTCACAATGCCAGACCTGCAAAAACCCTTTGAAATTGAGACAGAGGCCTCCAACTATGCTATTGGTGCAATTCTCACCTAGCAATGGCATCCGGTGGCCTCTCATAGTGAGACACTTTATGATACTATTCGGAAAAACCCCACCTATGATAAAGAGATGTATTCTATCGTGTAGGCTTACCAGCAACGGAAACATTACATTATGGGGAAGGAGACAGTCATCGACAAAAATCACCAACCTCTTCAATTTATGCAAATACAAGGGAATTTGCAAAAAAATCACCATTAGAAGTGGTCCACATATCTGCAACAATTCCATTTGAAAATTAAATACAAGAAGGGTAGCACCAATCTTGTTGCAAATTTCCTCAATCAGCCCTCGGTTGTAGCATTAACCGCTATTCTCAACTCTAGAGCCAAAAATGATCCAAAGTTCGCCACCACATACCAGATGCTAGTGGATGGCAAGAAAGTACCATATTTCCACCTCCAAGACACATTATTATGCTACCTAGGCCACCTTTGTGTTCCTTCATGCAAGCGTGCCAAGTTTATTTAGGAGGCGTGCTACAGTCAGGTTGTAGGACACTTTGGTGTGGACAAAATTGTGGTAGTACTGCAGAAGTATTTCTATTGGCCAAAATGCCGACAAGATGTTGGAAAATATATCAGATCTTGCACTTCTTGTGTCATCACCAAATCAACCATCAAGAAGTAACGCTTGCACACTCCTCTATGTACTCCCATCCAACCTTGGGAATCCATCTCCATGGACTGTCTATCTAGCCTCCCTTCTACCAAGCATGGTAATGACTGTGTATTTGTGGTCGTGGATAGATTTTCTAAGATGGCTATATTGACGACCTGTAAGAAGAGTATCACAGTAGAGGACACTACCAAACTCTTCTTCGAATGAGTGTGGGTACATTTTCGAATCCCGCAGACCATTATATTCGATCATGATAGCAAGTTCCTGAGCACATTTTGGTCGATTCTCTGGTCATTATTAGACACCAAGCTCACCAAGTTGACTTCATTCCATCCCCAAAATGATGGTCAAACACAGGTCATCAACATGATGATAGTGCACATATTACGCATGCACAACTCCAAGCATCCACAAACCTGGGATGAGAGTCTTCCCTATGTGCAACACAATTATAACAGAGATCTCCATAGCTCGACTAGCCGCAATCCCTTTCAAGTGGGTCTAGGATTTCAACCATTGTGTTTGATTGATGTTTTCATGCCTCATGCAATTACATAGGAAGAATCTACACATGTACTATTCGACGCTAATAAAGAAACAAGGTTTACTGAACACATCCAACACATCTGATAGAAAGTTCACAACATCTTGGATAAAGCCATTACCAAGTACAAACAACGAGACGATCAACATCGGGTGCCACATATGTTTCAGGTGGGAAACATAGTTTAGTTTCATTTGCAGAAAGAATGTCTTTTCAAATCCCATTGAAAGCTTTGACCACTCCAATATGGGCCTTACACCATCACCAAGGTTATGGGAGTCAATTCTTTCAAGCTTAGCATTCCGCCATTCCTTGGCTTACATCCAATGCTCTCAACCCAAACTGCATGTAACAAACCACGACTGATCAGATCATGGACACACAGATAAAAAAACTCGTCAACAGAGGATCCAACTGTATCAAATTGTCAAATCTAGCTAACTCCTACACCAAGACAAGTGTCTAATTGGGGACCAATTTCACCAAAAGTTTCCCTATCTCATGGAGGCACTCAACGCAATGGGGAGCATTGCTTCCTAAGTGGGGAGGACTAATCCAGGTGGATATTGGTGGACACCCACCTTTTCCACTTGGACCCCCAACACTATTTCCTTTCAGTTTCCTTAATTCTAACACAACTTTCTATTCTTGGAAATTTTTTGGGTCTTGAACTTCCAGAGCCGTTTTTAAGCCCTAAATGGTGTTTTTTTAATTTAAACACACCAAGGCCATAACCCATTGTAAAGGGATTTCTAAGATGTTTTTTGTCCTCAGATATTTCTAACGAGGTATCGTGCACACAAAACGGAGATCGTATGGCCAAATTACAACCCTGGGAAGTTGTTTTTCCAACTAATCCCAATGGGGATCACAAAATTTTGATGCTTCATCTCCTAAGGTTAGTCTTTTGGATGTTTATGGTTTTCCATTGTTTTTTAATAATAAAAATTCCTCTAAGCCTCATTGCAACATATTTCAGAAGGCATGTAGCCATCATATCTCTTCTCAAAGATAAGCTAGTTTATTTCCATTTGCATGTAAACAATTCGAGTGTTTGTTATTAATGAATTGAAGTTTAGTTTTCATTGTAGCTTCATGTTTCTATTTAAATATGTGTTTCATTTCGTTCTTGCATTAAACTATATCATTTTGAGAGAAAACCTAGTTGGAAGGTGAAGTTACTTTTCTCTCTCTTTATTTGAATAGATATGATGGAAATATAAAGGAGTTAGACTTGTGGCTCGTGGGCTACAATGGATCACAAACCCTCTCAATTTATCCCTCTCCCTATCCACTCTCAGTAGATCCCTTCTACTATGGAACAAAATGCACTCAAATAGAATGGGATCATTTTCCATCCTAGTGGCCTGATTATAACATAGCTTGATAACCCATTAGCACTTAAATTTGACCCATTCAACCCTCAATATAAGTTACAACTCAAAATTTCTAGATCTTTGTTCATACGGAACATGTGGCTAACCTCTTTTCCATGAGTAATGGGGGATGACATGGCACCTCTCAAATTATGGTGGTCAATAATGATAGGTCAACTTCGTTGAGGCATAACTTTTTCATTTGAACTTTGTTCGACATGATTCTTGCACCATTGGAAAGATATTCGAGTCTAAAATACAACTAAATGGTGTCTCTTATAGACAAAAAAAAATTACACCAAAAAAATGGCATTTAAGGCCTCAAATTGGCCCCAAAAGGTTTCTAATCCTAATTATCCAAACTAGGTCACGCAAATAAAACTACTTCTATAAGTCAATTTCTCTATTTTTTCCACCCTAAAAGCATCAATATGGATGGAAAATAATATAATGATCCAATCTAGATCAAGAAGTAGAGACTCTTGCATTTATTAATTCATGAGCCATATATAGGTCAGATAGTAATAAAGTGTCTAGATGGTAACTAGGATTATGGTGATTTTTATGAGATCATTAAAGTAATAAAATATAGAATATCAATGTGGATATCTTTAAATTTATCTACAATATCTCCCTTCCTTATTACTTAATGTTTTTTGATCTTCAGGTCAATATTTTTACCATGTGATGATCTAGAGTTAAAATGTCTCCATAAATATGCAGAATTAAGTGTTGATCTATTTGAAGGTGCCTATGATTATCATTGGTATTATTTCAAAATAGACTTCCCCAAAACTAGCATGGATTGGCCTTTTAAGTGGTACAAACTAGGGGGAAATGGTGGAACTCATCATCATGGTTTGATTCCAAGTTCATGCAGGAATATGACCTAGCCTAAAGCACATGACTTCATCTTTTCTTAGAGGGTTCTATCAACTTCCTTGAATGGCCCCATATTTCTTATTTGATAATAATTCGATTCTAAATATATGCAAAGTACCAGAGATATCGATCTTGTCTACTAATGTCTAGAAAGAAATCAATATCGTACTCTTGATTGAAGTGTGATGGACCAATATTTTCGAGCGAAAACGTGAAAATGGGAAACACTTTTTGGAATTAGGGTTTCATGGTTAATAAGTGTTGGGAGAACTAATACTAATAGATTTTTTTTTGAAAAAATAATGAGCACTGCATGTAATACTATTCTTTTCTATCTACAAAAAAATTAGAGAAATGATTGTTAACTATGAAAATGTTGATGGAGGCCTAAAAAATGAAAACATCAAAAAACAAGGAAAAATGTTACCGAGATTCACATTCACCCTTTCTCTTTGTACATAAGAATAATTGTATTATAATGTAGTCGTCAGGATCTTATCCCCATGTGATTGAGCCCTTGAGGAATAAGATGGTTAGTGGTTGTCCCCACTGGCCCAGATCCATAAGAATAATTCAAATGTGTAGATATTGTTGAGTTTGAGCTTGCATGTGTTTGTTTGCCAATTTATTGAATTCTCTCTAATGTAGTTGGCATGTGTGCCAAAGAAAGTATACCATTTGTTGTTATTTAAAGATGACTGAAAACTTATTGTAATTCCTATGGATAAGGCTCTTCTCCTTTCATTTGGATATTGAGGAATTGAAGAGTTTAAAGTTTTGTTTGTTTTTCTATGTTTGAGCACTTAGAGCACACAACTGGGTTGGTTCACCTTATTCCCATTGTGTTCATAAAGTCTTCAATAACTCTAGTTGGTCCTATAAGAACACTCTCCTATCAATCTTCTATATCATCTTGTATCATAGCCTTGTGCCACAATGATATCATTCCTATACCCATATACATTTCCACTAATACACTTTGGCACCATATAATTATAGGAGCCAAAGAAGGTGTCACTTTGCTCCATATAGTTTTCCAAAACTACACAAACATGAGAGGTTGTGATATTTACTTCTCCTTTATGATTCACCAATATATTTGATGGTTCAATAATCTTGTGAATTATATGTTATTCAAGGTACAAATACACCAAACCTTCAATAGCTTGTTTATGAATAACAAGAAGACAAGGTTCAAGGATAGTCCCTTTGCTTGCTTAATGACATTTGGAAGAGAGAAATACTCCATGTTTGCCAAAACTAAGGAATAACACCATTAATGTAGAAGGCATGTCGATATACTACAACATATGGATACTGTAATAGTGCAACCATAGACCTTTAGTACAACATTGAGCATATCACCACCCATAAAGTAGATGTCAATCCCAATTAAAAATGTCTACATAAAGTTGAGCATTATTCTTATAACATTATGATCCTTTAGGTAATAAACACTTAGCATGGCTTAACCTATGATTCAAACCCATTTGTTTTTTAATTATTTTTTTAGCAAGCGTTGCATTGACAGTTGTTGATCTTTAGCCCAATCAAATACATAAATTTTATGATTTCATTGAGGATACGATTTGAGACGACAACACCCCAAATGCCCATTCCTTATTTAATTTAATGACTTTAATAATGTTGTTTAAGATGCTTAGTATTTTCCCCCTACTTGTAACTTTCTTGTATCAGAAGATGGGTTTGAACCAATGTTATCAAAACCTAAATAGTCATTGAACTAACAGACCCCAAAAAGCTAGTTTGGATTGGAACCAGAAAGACCAAACCAAAAAATTGGTGGAGAAAAAAATATGTAAAATATATTCAAATTTTGAGAAAAACATATAGATACATGTGCATTCATATGAATTTGAACCCTTATACACAAATATGAAAATTTTATTGTGTACATAGCAAGGATGCATATAACCAAAATAACAATGAGATCAGTCTATTTATGAACCAAAATATATCAACAAAGAGGCTCTAAATGGCCTCTGGAGTCTTAAAAAAGTCATGCAACAAAAAACTACATATAATCAAAATTATTGCATATATTGACATCCTCGTCATTATTATCATCCTCTAAGCATTAAAATAAGATAGAAAAAAATCTTAGCGTTCTTAATTAGTGATTTTTCTTGAGCGAATGGTACATTTTTACTATGCTTGTGATAGAGGAGTTAAAAAATCAGTGCCACTAACATTGAGGTACATAGAGGGCTTGGTGCCCTTGATTAAATGATATTTTCATACCTTCATGCATGACAGAGGCTAATGGAAAGGTTGCAATCCCACCAATCTTGAAATCCTTAAAACTATCAAGTCTAATGAATTTTTAATGAGATCTAAACTTCTACTTTCTCCATAACAAATCAAATGAGGTTGGAACAACTCAAACATTTTGAAACAAATAATAGTAATGTGAAAAAATTTAAGTAAAAGGATAGAAAATGATAGATAAAGGAGAATGACAATTTTCACGTTAAGAATTTTACTACCATTAATCACTAGGGTGATTGCAATTGGGTGCGGGGGTGGGGGAGTGGGGAAGGTTGGTGTGGGAGGGAAACAAGGTTATGTATTGGGTTTGTAAATAACTTAATTTAATGGTTATTTTTTTAAAGAAAGGTTTTAGTGTTCCCTAGCCATGTTGTAGGGTACTATATGGAACCAGAGGTTTGGTGTTTTAAGGCCACTTTGTATGGAACCAACTTATTCTAGTATGAAATTGGGTAGTTTATTATAGAACTAACCAAAAATTGTCCAAAACCTCGAACGAATTTAGAATGGCCCAGAAATTAGTTAGACCAAGTAATTTTTCCTATTCTAGTTTGTTTATAATAACACTGGTTTGAACTTATTAGCACTAATTTTTACATCCTTCAAGATGATATAAACTTTTTAAATTAGCCACAAAAAACATCGAACATGTAGGAAAATATGCCCTTTGTGTCACTAGGAAATCCTCCTCTCTATTTGGGATCAAGCTTACAAACCTTGGGGGGGGGGTGTCCCTAATGTTGGAAACAAGGGAAATATTGGGAGGGGGTTGAATCATTATTTAATAACTTTTAACAATTATTTAGCCAATTAAATGCATTTAGCAATACAACAATGCGTCAATCACATAAAACTTGAACATAAGATGTTTATGTGAAAATGACATATGGGAAAAACCACAAATTGTGTTTTGATAAATGTAAATGCAAGCACCAACTTCAATTTACATCAAATTATGTAGGCACCAACCTACAAGAGAATCCAACTCCCTTTTATTTACAAGCACCCACTTTCTGGAAGAACCAACTCCCACTATTTGCAGGCACCAACCCCCTGATATTTGTAAGCACCAACTTGAAGGAGACTCCAATCCCCTTTTATGAAAGCACCTACTTGCTCTACCTATCAAATCCCTTTTTCATTAAATTTCAAACTCAATTATGAGACTCTTTAATTAAATTTATCAATGACACCAATATTAATTCTCAGATGCAACAACCTTTCTTCCTCTCATTCTTTGATGCAATTGAATTTCCACACAATCATTATTTATTCCTCACATATATGCTTATAGATACAACTTGTTTTCCACACTTAAATTCTTAATACTTCACATTTGCAATTTTCAACACATAAAAGCTCCCGATCTCAACCTTCACAAACAACAGTTTTCTTCAACTTTGCCTCAAAACTGCTTATATTCTCTCTACAACTTATCTCCCTCTTTCTCCTCTTTTTTTCGAACTTCATGAGCTTCTACTCTTGGATTTGCATGGCAACTATATTATCTCATGTTGATTTGTCCAATGCTAACTTTAGTCATTTTTAGCCTATCTCCCTCTTTCTCCTCTTTTTTCCGAACTTCATGAGCTTCTACTCTTGGATTTGCATGGCAACTATATTATCTCATGTCATGTTCATTTGTCCAATGCTGACTTTAGTCATTTTTAGCCATTAATTGAAATTTGACGTTGACACCACCAAATTTTCGATCCCAATCTTTATTTTTAAATCTTAAGCTCTCTAAAGCATATGATCAAGCATTAGAACTGACTGCTTAAACCTAGTAGGCTCTTAGCCCTAGACCCGTGCAATCTAGCCTTTTCACGTTATAACGAAATTTCAGACAATCCTACATCCAACTCTTCTTTAGCTTACGCTTGGTAGCGTGCTCCCAAATCTGTTCTACGCCTAGATGTCCTCACATCCAGATCGATATGGGGATCCAAGATTCTGTTATGAAACCAACTCACAAAAAGATAGAAAAGATAGTTGAATGCCCTAGAATTCAGCCTCTTCTAGGGGGCAACCTCCTTTACATTACACAAATGAACAATTCTTGGATGATACAAATGAAAAGACCTCCTTTCTACATATAGGAGTCTAAGAGGTCATAATATAATTAGAGTCGACATAACAATAATAATGTAAGGGCATAATAATAACAATAGTGGGCTTCTATGGGGCACAATAGTAACAATATGGGCAATACATGGGTTACATCAATATAATAAAGGGGTTGTACTAATAACAATAAGGGTTACACTAGTAGTATAGGGGCCTAACATGCCCCTCTCCTTCAAAAAGTGTTGTCCTCAACGCATGAGTAGTTCTTGATGTTTCTGTATAAAATTCTTGTCCTCCCATGTGGAATCTTTAGTGGGTAAGTTCTTCCACTTGATGAGATACTCTGAAATTGATCGATTTTGTAGCTCTCTGGTTTTTATTTCTGTGACTGCTCCAGGTTCCAATATGATTTTTCCTTCCTCTTCAATTTCTGGCAATATTGTTTGAATTGGGATCTTTTGCAACTTTTGAATAAGTGGCCATAATTCTTCATCCTTCTTCCATTCATACCTTGCTTCGTTTATCCAATCTGGTTGGATAATAGAAATAGCACAAAACAATGCTTCCACATCCTCATCCTTTCTTGAGAGTGCATCTGCAACAAAATTTTGCTTCCCTTTTCTATAGATGATGTCAAAGTCATAACCCAACATATTTCTGACCCATTTTTTTTGTTCTTCTAAAGATAATAGTTGTTCTAAAAAGTATTTAAGACTATCATGATCCATTTTTACCTTGAAGTGTCTTCCCATTTGATAAGGTCGCAATTTCTTAAGTGCATATATATTGCCAACATTTCCTTCTCATAAATAGTTTGCTTGAGATGTAGTAGTAAAAATACCCAATCACCTACATCAAAAAATTTCTCACTACGATGTTGATCTACCTGTTCTTTCATTTGATTTTGCACCAAAGTGGCATTATCCTTTAAAAGTTGGAGAACTTGTTGTTGATGCTCGATGTGATCTTTCACTGTTGAACCTTTTTCTTCTTGATATGTCCTTCTATATTTAGATTTTGAGGAGTGGTAATTTCTTCCAATCCTTTACAAGATATGGTCGAATTCATTTCTTGATGCTTGATGTGATCTTTCACTTCTTGAACATTTTTCTTGTTGATATGGCCTTCTATCTTAATAGTTTGAGGAGTGGTAATTCCAACCAATGAATTACAAGATATGGTTGGATTCATTTCTTCTTTCTGATGTGATCTTTCACTTCTTGCACCTTTTTCTTCTTTATATGTCCTTCTATCTTGAGAGTTTGAGGAGTGGTAATTCTTGCCAATGCTTTACAAGATATGGTCTGGTTCATTTCTTTTTTCTCTGGGGTTGGGTTGTGGTGTATATCCTCTTATTTTGATGTTTCTTGATCCTTTTCTTCCTCCTCTTCATACTCTATGTAAAATAATTTCTTCTCAGCACACTGATGACCTTTAGTGCATTTGCTGTCACAATTGTAACAAAGCCCTTTTTCTCTTTTTTCTTCCAATTGTTGTGGTGTAACCCCTGTAGGTTGTGGAAGGCTAGAAGGAACAATACTTCCATCTTTATCGTTGTGACGGGTAGACTTCCTTGTTGGCATAATTTTAGTTTCCACTATGTAACAAAGCCCTTTTACTCTTTCCAATTATTGTGGTGTTGCTCTTTATATCCTCATAATGTGCTATCATTTCCTCCATGAAAATTGACCACGTAACAAGTTGTTTATGAGAACAAATCCCTTCATACCATAAAAATTGATCTAGTTCTAAATATGAAGATGCAATACATACCTTTTGTAATAGTG
>APFE030851178.1:58002-69885 GCA_000404065.3 Pinus taeda | reverse complement strand
TTTACCAGTCCAAACACTATCCAGTCATCGAAATATACCTCCAAAAATTTGTGAATGAACTCTTTAAACACTGTGATGACTACATATGAGAAAATTGTCGACACATTCTTAAGCCCAAATGGCATCACTGTCTACTAGAAACATAACCACTCTATCGTGAAGGTCATCTTTCTCTTGTCTTATGGTGCAATCTTAATCTGATGGTATCTAGGGAACCCATTAGTGAATGAATATACTTCTGCCCTCCAGCATTATCCAGTACTTCATCTATAAATGGTGTCGAAAAAGGATCATGAATGCAGGGATCATTAAGCTTCCTGAGATCTACGTAAATTTGTATTTCTCCCTTATGCTTCTTCTCATGGACTACCATTGGGCTCACCCAATGAAAATCCTCTACTAGTTCAATAATTCCTGCCTCAAGCATCTTATCCAACTCTAAGTGGACATTTTCCTTATACTAGGGGTTAAGGCACTATGGTCTTTTCTTAATCGGCTTCACGTCCAACTTCAAGGTAATCTTCATTACATCTAAATCTCCTATGATACCTTTCCAGTCAAAAATATTTGTGGGGAACAAATCTTGATACTCATAGAGAAACTCAATGACTTTATCCATAGTGGCATCATCACAGTAATCTCCAATCTTTACAAATTTTGGCTCCACCTCTATGCCAATGTTCACTTGTCTAGTCTTCAATGGTACGATGATGTATGGATTCTCTATCTGTGGTCCTTCAACTTCGTGGTGGCCTTCTGCCTTTGGGATATTAATGTTCTATGGATCCTCATATTCTTCTTCACAAGTCACATTATGAAACTCCAGTGCATGGCATAACTACATGCTCCAATCTGGTTGAACCAATTCCAAAGGATCCTACGGTATTATAAATGTCATTTCCATGACCTCCTCTAGCGCTTCATTAATGCATTTGAACTCATCCTCAAAGATGAATATCATAAACAATCCCTCTCTTAAAATATCCCACTCCGGAGTGTCGTGGAAAAGCTTCGTTTCCAAGTACCAATTCATAGGAATGATGTCCAAAGTGTGACAAAATATATGCACCCATTCTGGTTGTAGCTCCATTCCATAAACCGTAGTCCATTTTTTCAAATGATCATGCAGATAATTTCTTCCATCGTATTTCTATGCTGGCCAAAACTTTGGGGGACTAAACCGCAATCTCATCATTTTTCTATACTCACACCATTCATCAAAATTGTCCTTATGCGTACCCCACCACCGTGCAAGCGTAGCACACAGTGCCAAATCCAGTTTTTGGAAGTGATGTTTCTCATGAACTTCCTTTTCAAATGCATGCAAAAAATTATCTACATCAATTAGACCATCATAATAAGGTAAACTTTTTACCTCTGATGATACACATGGCAACGATTTAGTCATCATATTACAGTGCAACGTATATACTTCGTCTAACCTATTCTGCTAGTGTTCCAGCTCCACATCTGAATCTAATGTACAAGAACTTTTGCGGTCCCATGAAATTCGTCTGTTAGCTATCATATTAACCCAATCCTAGTCTCATGATATTATTTTATAGATCTGGTCCAAATAATCATCGCTTTCCCCATTATCGCGGATTGGTTTAGTATAGCGCGGTCCTTCTACAGGGTCCAATGGTACTACAACACAGAGCGATTTCCTCTGAAATGACATTGTTCGCTTCTTCAAATAGATGACCCCATTCATACTGATAGCCCAATCAATTCCAAGGAAAGTGGGGTATGGATTGTTTTCATCAACAATCTCTATCACTTCAAAATCGGCCAGCGTGCTTGCACCTTCTAAATCTACGATTACCCCATGCAATCACCCCATAGGGATAATATTCTCTTGATTTCCATCCTTAATTGAATCGAATACCACTATATCACACGCCTCTGCGTTCTTTCCCAATTATGTTTAGGCAAAACATTCGCATCTCACTCTAGATCCAAAAGAACTTGATCCATTTCATAGTCTCCTATTTTCACAGTGAACCTCATCTCGCGCCCTGTTCTCGTCTTGTTTTTTCCTATATTCATGATTACATGGTGTCCTTCAAGATCAATTTCCTTACCATCACACTTGTTTATCAGTTCTTGTAACCCTTTCATGGCCTTGCTATCATGCAGTAGCTTCATACAGGTCTCCAAGTAGGTGGTAAGCATAGAGGGGTCAACTTCTTCAGATAAATTATCCTGACTTCCTAAGGTAAAGGCCTCAGTGAAGCTTTTCTTTGCTTCCATGAATTTTTCCTTCGCTTGCTCTAGATCAAACCCAACCTCCTTTCACGAGCCTTGTGTACCCACCCACTTTCTTCAGGTTTCTTTCTTTTATCATCGCTAGTCATCATCCCACTTTATAACACAATATTCACATTGGGATCCACTTCATAGGGTTCATCCCTCATCATCTGTAGATTCTGGGTAGGTTGCTGAGGTCAGGCCTTCTTCTCCTACCACTTATCTATCAGTATACGACATTCTTCTATCATGTCATCAAACTAAGTACAATACTAGCATGATAGGCATGTTTGGCTCATACACTCATGTGTGTAATGTCCTCTCACCCCACAATTATAGAAAATAACTTGTCCACAACCTCTTCGAGGTCCTCCTCCTCCTCAGCCTCGTCCGCGACCGTGATATCCTCCACGCACTCCCCTAGCACCATGAGTTTCTATTTGCATTCGATATGTGGGTGTCCTGTCCATCATCAATTCATAGCTATGACAATTATGCTCATCATGGCCCACTGATTTACAAAAATCGTAGAATCATTATTGCGACATGTGTACAAATATTGGTAGCAAGTGGCAATTGTCTGTTACATGTTTCCCAGCTACGTTAGAGATATCACATAATAGCGCAGGCCCTTTACTTGGTCCTTCATGAGCTTCTTGCCTCAGGTGCACTGGCCCTCCTCTTGCCATATTAATTGTGAAAACAAGCCAATGATCGTTATCATGCCCCTGATTTTTAAACTTTAGGCACCAAACTTCTTCACGTGCCTCCGGCCAATTCGCTTTCTCCTTTTTCAAGCTTTGAAACTCCAAGTAGAGGTTCTGCAACTCCGCATGAATCTGTTGAACTCTCAATGTTCTGTCCTGGATATGTGTCTGATGTAATCTCATTGTGATATCCAGTGCTTCCACCTAAGTCCCTATCTTTTGTTGTGATAAAGCAATCCTTAAGTGAGGCGGGAGTACGGCTACAAACCAATCGCGATGCTTACTGTTTGTGAGATTCATATTCGCTTCACGGATTCTACAATTCAGTCTTTGATCTAGCTTTGAGGGTATTTCACCAATCCTCATTATGATTTCCTTAAGTCCTACTATCAATTGTGTTTTGGACATAGGCCTACTGAATTCCTTATTCAAAGTAGTTTGAGTGTTCGCTAATGATGCCAATGGATTATCAGTGTAATACTTAATGTACCATGTCAATGTGTCATGTTCTAGAGCAGTAACCAACTGTTTTTTCTTAATATCATCATCTGAAATATTATGTGTTGTCCACACAACCTTCATAATGAACCAAAACTGGTTTGGGTCCTCATTTCCCAAGCCCTTGAAAATGAGCAACTTCATCATATTCGACATGTTGAATGGTGGCAGAGGTGGTGGTGGTGTGGACGAAGGAGTATGTTGTGGAGGTGAAGGTGGAGGCGGTGATGGCGAGTGAGGTATTCGCGGAAAACCCTACTTTATCAATTGTACTGTGCTTCACGATGAGGCCTGTATCACTCCCTCGTCATTGCTCGAAGGAGGTTCTGTCAATGGGCTGTATTCTAGACCTTCTCCTTGCTGTTTGTAAAGATTCGTCCACTTCATGTAGATCCAAACATCAAGGTAGTTTCATACCCTATTTTTCACACAACAACATTTTAATCCAAGCATTCAAAGGTCTAAAAAACTTACCTCATGGTCCCTTGAAGAAGCATCGCTTTTCTTCGTTGTAGCTGATTCAGGTATCGACCCTCAATTCTATCACAAATCCTCCTATGACTCTATCGATCCAATGGTCAACAACGTGTGTGATCTTATCTTCAGAAGCTTCCAATCTTCACACTAGCCTCGAGGTCCACACTATTGGACCATCAAGCCTCCACCTTCCTTGGTCCTCTTCCAGTTTAGAAATCCACTCGTAGAGTTTGATCAAGAAGGTGCAAAAGAAAATTTCATGTATTTATGTGTATAGGTATCTCCAACTACTATTCTATTCTCAGGCACACATTTACGTTTTCTTGCGCTGTGAATTCATGTATCTTTCTATCCAACTACTTCTCAATTTCTTTTTTGTTGGATTCTAGTCATGCGACATCACATATCTCTTTATGTGGATCCCAATCCTGACAACGGATCCATTTGTTGGATTAGTGGGTCATGACCCAAGTTCAAATTTAGTTGGCCCAAAAAAATCCCTACACTACTGGCCCTTTTGGCATCAACCTAAGGACCATGGACTGAAGTCTCACTAACCAAGAAATTTATATCAAGGGTTGTACACCTGAAATAGTTGGTTAGTTACTGGGACTACTGTAGGATGTGATGGAAATAAGTAAGGTATTTTTATGTTGCCTCGATTTCCTTAAGGTCATATAGGAGGTTGATTCATGTCATAGTATCCTCTCATCTCATGTTTACCCTACGCAAGCTCTACAAAGTGTGTAGATATGAGAGGAGTCTTGTTACAATACCCGACAACCAAGCTTCTACATCCTCTACTTTCTCCATATCCCCATCCAATGTTGGTGTATTAGCTTTCTTAAAATATTTAAGCATGTAATCCTTGCCTTTAATTCGTGAATGGTGGTAGTTCTTCCTAGTAGCAAAACTAGATGGCCGAATAGAATGATGAACCTGTGTGCTAGTTCCCCCTCTTAGGGTGATCAAACATATATCCCTTAGTAGAGTCCCTTAACTTCCCCACCTGTACCTCTTCTTGGACCCGCCACCATTTGTGCCATTGGTTTTCTCTTCTAAATCATGATGGTTCTTCGTGTCTCTATGAATTTCTCTCATTTCATATTGCCTATGCCTTTGCCAATCTGAGAAAATTTTCACGATAAGTGCATTGATATCAACTTCTTGTTCTTAAGATTTTACGAGCCTCTCATTGTCAGAATTAAATATTCTCAGTTTATCACTCATCATTTTCAATGTCCATCTAATCCGTGGAGTGATTCCCTCGCACTTGGTCCAATGATATTTATTCTCCGCTAACTTTGACCCAGTCACTCCCATGATGTGATTGATCAAAACTATACTCAACCATTGTTGTGCTCCTTGTTATATTTATTTTGTCTTATCTTTCTTGTGATATGATTTCAAACACACACACTATTATATTTTTATGTAAAAATAAGAGCAAACACCATAATGATCAAGAACCATACATTCATGGAGCTATCATGGAAAATTATACGATGATAGGATGATCATGTTAGCACACTGACCAGATTTAATAATTCATATGCATAAATTAAAATTCAAGCCATTTAAATTATTTGAGCATCATCACTAGAATAAAGGACCAAATAAATAGAGGGTGCTACCCTTATAGTGCTAGCATACTGATCTTCCTACAACACAATGACCATGTTAACACACAATTACCGCAAAACAACAATTTACCTAATGTAACCTATGACCTACAATAGTCATACTCCATCACAATTGATAGCAGTCATGCCCACCAAAAAATTTAAATCCTGGCACCTATAGTCCTTTTCTAGAAAACTCAACTGGGGTCCCTACCTCCCACAATAAAAAATGATGGTAGGGATTTCTCGCGGATATTTACAACTTGCATGGGAGCTTAGACTTACACAGACGTCACTAGGGGGTCGTAATACAATCCATACCATCCATCTTCAATATGTTGATTAATGACATGGTCCTGGGGTCCCCTCCTCACATATGCCACTCCAGGGCATTACACACACCATCAGAACATCGACAATGATCCAACAATTTGTCTTTATGATGCTACAATATGTCATCGAATGAAATGTCATGCTATTAGGTGTGCATGGAATTTATTTAAACTAGAGTTGAAGTTTAGTGTTAATAATTAGTTAATTTTAAGGATGATCATTTGCTCGTGATAAAGACAACTTAGTCCAAGTGTTGAACTTGTATTCTCTAATACCACTTCGTAACATCTTCTCTTACACAATACCCATATTAGGAGGTGGTGAGTGTGAGTACCAAATCTTCGAAGTACCATTATGAAAATAAGGTATAAAATTTTTGGCCTTTCCAACTCCATTAGACTGAGAATAACCATCACCATTGTGTTCATCTAGTGAAGACAAATCGAGTTGTATAAATTTTATCTCAATTTGACCTTCAAATTGTGAGATATTCTGACACATAGGAAGTAGTTAAGTATAACTTGGTCTATTGTAGAGTTAGGTAAAGTGTGTTTCTTTACTATGTACTTTTGTAACTTACAATCTGATGGTCATGATATTTTCTAGACATGATGTGATCTAACTGTTCATTCTCTCCTCGGTATTACCGACACTTGATCCATGGCTTAGCACCCATTTGGTACATGATCTCTATTGAAAGAGCATGGAGGGTCATTTGTAGGGTAACCTTTCATGGGAGAAGCTTATGTAAATTTTCATTGTGTTATTAATAAATTTCCTGAAGTGGTCGCGTTGGATCAGGCCATGGATTGTTTTTGTCTTTGAGGGTTTTAACCATGTCAATAATACTGTTGTATTGATCCATGATCTATTTGTGAGATGTGTCCTTTGGTGTTCTTTCTGAGGAACTTACCCTGTAAATTCCAACATGGTATCAGAACTATTTGAGGGCCACATATGTTGGTGATCCAAATCTGAAGTCGGTACAACTGCATCTTACTGTCATTTCCTAGATCTATAGTTTCTGACTGCTTTCGGGCTGAGAGGACTACTCTATTGTGTTAGGAGCATATGTTCCAGTGAGGAACCCCTGTCGTTTCACACGAAAAGGTTTTTGATAGCCCTAGCTACGTCATTTTTGAGATGTGGAGGTATACAATCTTTATTTGCAGTTCTAAATATTCATCTCTCTATTTATTTTGGTTTATTTAGCTCACTATTTTTTATTACTGGATCTATACCTTTCATTTCTACATATGCTCTTTGCCCCACGAATCTATTTTATCTGGGAAAATTAGAAATATAAAGGAAGGATTTTTCTCATGTGTATGCTCTTTTATGCCGCACCTTAGTGTGATCTCAGAAAATCAGAAACATTGAGGAAAATATATAGTTTTCGGCTAAAGCTAACTTCAATCTGTAAGGTTTGTTATTCCTTAGATGTCCATGTTGGGTTTCATGGTTTTTTTTGTAGGAAAAAAAGAGATTTTTCAAGTAAGCATGCACCCTAAAGCTTTAGTGACTTAAAAAAAAAAAAAAAAACCTTTCTCTTTTCCAAAAATTACTAAACTTTTAAACTAGCTCACTTCGTCCAAAGTTACTTTATGACAATAGATGTCTTGAGTTACTTTTTGAAAAACCACATGTAACTTATGTTTTAAAGTTACTTTATGTAAAAGTGTTGTCACCCATTATAAAAAGTGAGTCACTTATAATTCTAAAGTCTCTTTATCTTTTATTTAACTTACAATTTAGTGGGTACCTCATAAAGTATCATTGTAAAAGTGACTTTCACTTATTTATAAAAGTGAGTCATATAATTTCATTTTTTTTTTAAATGAGTTAATTAGATTAAGTTTGGAAGGGGGGGGGTGATTTGTTTTAAATATAACATTACCATTCATTTCTACACATTCACGCACTCTATTGGCATCTTCAACAACTTTTCTTCAAAAATCCATAACTTCTTCATCCAGAAGCCATTTTTTTTTAATTAGCCTAATTTTTCAAGATCGTTCCATTGGAACACTTAGTTTTATCATCTATAGCTTCAGTTTCTGCTAAAATGGAAAGTAAATTCCAAGTTATTCTTGATAGCACCAACTACTTCCAATGGTGGTCCTACATTATGGATTTACTTTGAATTAAAGGCCTTTATAGAATAGCTTCAAGCCAAGAAACCAAACCTGAAGATGAAGATAAGGCAGCCAAATGGGAAAATAGGAAAGATCAAGCATGTGGGTTGATAGGGATGTCTATTTCTCCAGACCTTAGATGCCATATCTCAGAACTTGATACTCATAATGAAGCAACAAAACAACTCACTAATGTTTTTAGAATTAAAAATGAAATTAGATCTCATTAACTCAAAAATGAGTTACTTATATTGGACCCCAATGGTTTCTCTTCCATTGAAGATTTTTCATCCAAGTTCAAGAACCTTAGACTTCTCTTGGAAGGTGCTAAGGTTAAGAAATAATATAGTAGGCTTATCTATTGCATTCTTAATAAGTTGGGACCAACCTACTCTGTGTTTGTTTCGACCTTCCATTCTACTAGAGAAGCCTTTATTTATCAAGGATGAGACTACAAGTCCCCCTATTTTGATGACTTTTGTGATTCTTTAATAAGAGAACAAGAAAATCTCTTATATCTTGGTCTTCTTAATCTTGGAAACTCTTCCAAGCAAGCCTTAGCCACCTAATAGCAACCAAATTCAAAGAATCATAAGAAACGGTATCCTAGAAAGAATGGTCCTAAACCAAACAAGGGTCCTAAGCAATTTCAGTCTCAAAATGAAAAATCATTTCAACAAAATGATAAGGAAAATCAAAACAAATGGAAGAAGACTCATAAACATTGCCACTTTTGTAATCAAGATGGCGACTTAGAATCCAAATGCTTTAAGAATATGGAAGCCTTGGAAGCAACAATGAAGAAGCATAACATCCATTTGGAGAATTCTTCAATTTCAACTTCATCTTTAGGAATAGAATTTTGTGGTCTCGGTCTGGTTATGCACTAAATGTATCTTCTTCTTCTCATTGTCATAAGTGGTTCATTGATTTTGGAGCTTCTTATCACATGGCCAAAAACAAAGCCATGTTTTCTTCTTCAAATGATTGTAACACCAAAAGTATATATGTTGGTGATGATAGATCTCTTATCGTTGTAAGGACTGGAACTGTTCATATAGAAAATGGTCAATTTAATGATGCATTATGTGTTCCAACCTTATCTTGCAAACTTCTATCTGTATATCAGACAACTTATTCAAGTGGAGGTAAAATTGTTGAATTTTCACCTCATGATGTTGTAATTAAGGACCTAAGAGATCCTAAAGAGATTTTGGCTACTAGCATTGTTGATGATTCTATAAGGTTGTATAAGTTTAACATATTTGGGTCATCAAATATTCCCTTGGTATTTGTTGCTCATAATGATGAAGCAAGAAAACTTTGGCATGAGAACTTTCGTCACTTAAACTATGGCTCCCTTCAGAATCTATGTAAAGAAAATATGGTGATAGGTCTTCCAATGGTACCCTGTAAAGATTGTGTTTTTTCCAGATGTGTACTCGGAAAGCAACATCAACATAGTTTTGAAAAACATGCCTCTTGGCATGCCTCGACCCCTTTAGAGCTTGTGCATAGTGATTTATGTGGTCCACTTTCAGTTGTTTCATTCTTTGGCTATAAGTATTTCTTAACTTTCATTGATGATTTCTCTAGACGCACTTGGGTATACTTCTTAAAACTCAAGAGTGAAGTATTTAACATGTTCTTGAACTTTAAGGCCTTTATTGAAAAACAATTTGGAAATCAAATTCTTAAGCTAAGATCTAATAATGGCGAAGAATATGTTAACGAAAAATTCATCAACTTTTGCACTAAGAATGGAATTCAAATGCAACATATTGTTCCATATACTCATCAACAAAATGGTGTAGCTGAAAGGAAGAATCACACCTGAAATGAAATGGCTAATTGTACACTTCAATCTAAGGGATTTAGTCTTAATTTTTTAACAGAAGCAATTAACTGTGCAAATTACATAGTAAATCACACTCCTACTAAGGTTTTAAATAATATGAATCCAAAAGAAGCATGAAGCTTAATTAAACCAGATGTAAGTCACTTTCATCTTTTTGGAAGTGAAGCATGGGACCAGATTCCAGGTGAGAAACATAAAGCTTTAGATCCTAAGAGTGAAAAATGTATTTTTGTTGGATATTTTGAAGATGTCAAAGGATATATATTTATTCTACATAATTCCAAAAATGTTATCATTAGAAGAGATGTAAAGTTTGCTGAAAATATATTGGCCTACGAGCCTAGTTTGGCGGATGTGCCACATCTCTCTATCCCTTATACTTTTGAAAATATTTCTTCTTCAGATGATGAAAATGAGGATGACAATCCTCTCCCACCTTCTCAAGATCCTCCTTCAACTCCTCAGCTTCCAAAATCGATCCGATCTACTCACGATGTAGTAGGTGCTCTTGCTGTTGATCCTACAGATCAGTGATGTACACGTTCTTTATTCGATAGAGCCTCTTATTTACTTGCTCAAGCTTCAACAAATTATGATCCTGACACCTTTGTAGAAGCTTCAGGATATCCAGATTGGGATGCAGCTATGAATGACGAATATCATTCATTATTTCTAAACGATACATGGGATATTGTTCCTCTTCCAAAGGGATGAAAACTTGTTAGATGCAAATGGGTTTATAGAACCAAGTATGGACCAGATGGAAAAGTTGATAAACATAAAGCTCATCTTGTTGCTAAGGGTTTTCCACAAGTTGAAAGCATTGACTATACTGATAAATTCTCCCTTTTTGCCAAAATGAACTCCATCCACCTTGTTCTTTCCCTTGTTACCTCTTTCAAATGGGAAGCCCATCAGATAGATGTTAAATTTTCCTTCTTACATGAGGACTTGCATGAAGAAATCTATATGGAACAATCTACTAGCTTTATACAAACAGACTCCAGCCTTGTATGTCGGCGTATGTTATAGACATATTTGGGCACTGCAACCACAATCACATATGTCCATAAACCAAGGGCCTCTGAGTCCTTAAAAATGTTGTTTCATACCCTAAAGGAACAAGGTCAACTGATTACATCATCTCCCATAAGTTCTCCATAGAAAACTGCTCAGAACTGGTCAAAACTAGACCATACAGACTGCTCAGTGTAGAGGGTGTGATGCATCTCACCTACCAGTGCAAATAGTGTGATGCATACTGAAAATCCATTTTGTAGGGTACAATGGGCAAGAGTAGACAAATGGCAGAGACAGTTTGCAAGGTGGATGGTTATGGAATCTTCCAGAAACTTCTCCTGTGACACTTGCCTCTCTGAATTCACCTAGGGATGAGAAAAAGATCATCAATCTCCAAGTGGAATAAAAAACTATCAGAGAGAGGACACTAATCAAAATCCCATAAGCCAACTCACCACCCTGCAATCATCTATATATGGATCCCTCATCCCAGAGATCCAAAGGCTGGAATCTTGTATGTTGTAAGGAAGTGTTGTTGGTTTCCTAGTGGAATAACATAGTGTTGGGTGATCTAAGATTTTCATGAGGTGAAGAAGGGCTTTCATGCTGGGAGGATGACGATGGGTCAGATCAATGGGTTGTAGTCCTCTCTCCTAATCTTTACATTAATAAAGCTATTCAATCTTTCCTCCACATTCTTGTATGTTTGATAATATATATGCATTTGTGTGGTCAATATATATCTAGTCCTATATTTTTTATGATTGTAGATCTCTACACTTTGAAGCTATTATGCTTCTTTGAATTTACAGGTACTCTTTGAAGTGGAGTGGTCAAGGAAAGAGTGGCAAAGATCTATCAGAGAGGAGAAGGGACAAGCAAGGAATCGAGCGAAAGATTGAGGTTGGTATTCTTTTCTCCTCTCCTATCTACTTCTCATAAAGGAAAATGAAAGTAACTTTAATCTGTTTGTTTCTAAGATA
>APFE030851178.1:0-18335 GCA_000404065.3 Pinus taeda | reverse complement strand
TAAACATGCCATATGTATGTTTAAATACAAAAATATGAATAAAACTTCCGAAAAGTTTCGTGCCACCGTGGTTTGTCCTCCTGGCAATCCCCGCCCCAACTGCAAGTAAAACTCAGTGTTCTTTGTTTTTCGCTAAAATAGTGATTAAAAATCATCACTGAGTCCTTCCCAGAGGTTTTAAAACTGTGTAATTGCTCCCTGAACCAACAAATTGTGCCAATTTCCTTCATTTTTTAGAAATCCCGCCCGGCCTATGAGTAAAACAAAAAACCTCCATTTTGAATCCACAAGAACCAAAATGGAGGTGTCGGAAGCTTTGAATATTACTCCACTGGATGCTCCTCACCGTGAATTGGAATATTTACCTTTGATAGATGAAGATTTCCAAATTAAAGACCTGCATTTTGATGAAAGTCCCCTAATGAGCTATTGTCATTGCAGAGACGAATACTCAAAGGGGCACGATCTTATAGGGTTGTGGGAATCCAATCTCCCAAGGTATCTCATTCCTTCAGTCATTTATTTCCCAGAAATCATCCATTACTCCCATTCTAACTATGATCTGACTCAAAGAGCTGTAATATCCCCTGACCAGAGTGTTCTTTTCCCCATTACTCCCCAAGCTATCAATATGATGCTCCATTTTGAACCTGGTCAAAACCTCACTCCCTTGTCCATTGGGGAATTGCTTGAAAAATCTACTCGGTTGTCCCCTGAATAGGTAATCAGAATATCACATCCTTGGATAAAAAGTCTTAATAGTAGTCATAAGATTTGTTTACTCCAAGATTGTTATCAAATCTATTCAAACAGAGGTTAGAAATCATAACAGATAAAGAGTATCAGTGGTTAAAGAGTATCAGTGGTTAAAGTGTATCAGGTAAAATTCAGTGAAAGTTAAAACGAAGTTACAGAGCAGTCAAAGGTAAACAGTAAAACTGAATACAAAACACAGTAAAATGGGAAAAAGAGATGATAATACTTTCACCAATATTGAGGTTTGTCTAAAGTGAAAGTAAAACGGTCAAAAGAGCAAGAAAGTAAAAAGATGAAAAAACATAACAAGAAGGAACATTTTTGCAGAAATTGCATATTTTAGTCATAGTTTTTTCAGAACATATTGTGATCAATCCAAGATTAATTTTACACAAATGAAGGAGGTTTATGTTCTTAATAGGGCCATATACAAAAACCTCTCTCACTTTTCTAACATCCATTATGGTTTTGGAAATATTAAACAATGTTGGAAAGCACGTTTTGCAGAAAATTTCAGTTTAAGTCATCATTTTGCAGAGAGTATTTTGGCCAATACCAAATACTTAATACAAAAGTGAAGGAGGTTTTTGTTCCTATGATACCCATCTACCCAAACCTATCTCAGGTTTTTCACAGTGATTTTATAATGAGAGATACATGCGCATCTTTACAGGCCAGTGTTCAGACTCTGTAAAACTTGGTTTTACACATATTTTTTACAGAGACTATTATGCATAGATGGAGAGGAATTTTGGGAAAATGAAAGAGGTTTATCTCACCGACATATTGATATACAATAACCTCTTTCACTTTTTACATATCTATTACGGATTGAGAAATCAAAAAATATCATTGCACCCCAAGTTTGCAGAATTGTTGGAGCAGATTGCACAAAGAATGGAAACAATTAGTGACTTGGATGCCTCATCATCAACTAAGAGTTGGATCAAATTCGAATTCTTCTCTTTTTCATCCCCTATCCATACAAAATAGTGCCAAATAGATGCATTAGTTTGAGTGTCCTTTAATTAAGTTCTATTTATGTAAATAGTTGGAGAGATTTGTGAACCAATTTTGATATTTGTTTCAAGATATTTTAGTTTAGAATTGGTATAAATACTCCACTGTTGAAAGCATTGGGGGATTTAAAGCACGAGACTTTTTGCAGGATTCATGTGTTGGACAGCAGTTCAATAAGTGTTTCTACCCTTTCTCTGAAATTTTATATCAGTCTATAATATCATCATATCCATTTATGAATAATTTGCATAAGAGATTGGAACAGAATTCGCTTAATTGTGCTATGTTTTTATATGTTATTATTATTGATTTTTTCTTCCAAATTAGTGATAAGAATGAATTCTTAAATGCTCTTGCTTTACTAATATTAAACACATAATATCATCATATCCATTCCTGAATAATTTGCATAAGATATTGAAACAAAATTTTCTTAATTGTACTCTGTTTCCAAATGTTATTATTCTTGATGTTTTCCTCTAAATTAGTTGTAAGCATGAATTCTTAAATGCTCTTGCTTTACTAATTTAATCACTGTTGGTTACTATAACAAATGATTCTTCATTTCTCTTGGTTTGTAGGCATTTCATTTCCTTGTTTTGGACATGGTGAAAGACTCTTAGTTTCCTTTCATCCCTTCAAAATTATCCCATCCACTTTAAATTTTAAGGATTGTTCTATGTCTAGCTATCTTGCCCTGTAATACCATCTTGTGCTTAGAATAGAAATCCAGTAAAGCCATCCTTTGACTCCATAGCTCAATGGACTGAAAGCTCTCAATCTTGCCCTTAGTTTGTGGATTCCACCATTTTCCCAAAACAAACTCTTGAATCTATAACTAGCCTAAAACCTTTAAAGAACAAAGATAAATCATAAAGAGAGAGCCCTCTCTGGATGCAGATTGGCTAGATTTTGCATCTAAAAGGTTGGTTTGTGGTTACCTCGGGTATACTTTCCTCTTACACAACTTCTAGGAAAACCTGAGTGATAACAATCCTGATTATCAAAAAGACTTTAACCTGTATCTCGCTGCAGCAGATACAACCATAGCAATGGTTTTAGTTCAAGAGGATAATGGAATTGAAAAGCCTATATATTATTTAATCCAAAACTTAAATGATATGGAAATGAAATACTCCTACGTTGAAAAGCTAGCCCTAGCAGTTGTTCAAGCGATACAGAGATTTCGACACTACATCCTCTTCAGAAAAACTACCATTTTATCAGATTGCAACCCCCAGACTTATACATTGTTGCGACAGTTGCTCGAGGGAAAATATTCAAAATGGATAGTGATTTTACAAGAGTTTGATCTAGAATTCAAAAAATCCAAATCAAGGAAAGCCCTGGTATTAGCGGGGTTACTATGTGATCTCCCATCATCATCCAACGATGCAACATCCGAAGAAGAAATCGTGGATGAAAATTTGTTTCTGATATCATCAAGCAATCCATGGTACGAAGATATAATCATCTATCTCTAGACACAAACATATAGGTCTAATACCTCATGCTCCGAACAACGACGTATTCGATACCAAGTGAAAGACTACGTGATCGTCGGTGATACCCTTTGTCGTCGCAGTATCGATACAGTTCTACGAAGGTGCGTCACCCATGAGGAGACCGAAAAAGTCATTAATTATTGTCATTCAGGCGCATGTGGGGGGCATCAATCTGGTTATGCTACGGCGCAAAAGAAATTTGCGAGCATGATACTTCTGGCCAACAATGTTCAAATATTGCATAACCGCAGTTAGAAGTTGGCATGCTTGCCAAATGTTTGATACCAAAACCAAAAGACCACCCACACCGCTGCAACTAGTAGTTGTTGTTGGGCCATTGGCCAAATGGGGCATAGATTTCATGACATGTAACCCCACGTCAGCTGAGGGGCATGGGTATATCATAGTGGCGGTAGAATATTTTACTAAATGGACCGAGGTGATGCCTACATTAAACAATAGCAGCGAAACGACTGCCCTTTTCTTTTTTAATCACGTAGTCTCTAGATTTGGTTTTCCACAAGCCATACTCACAAATTATGGATCACATTTTCACAATCACGTGATGGTTGAGTTGGCTGCCAAATTAGGACCGTCCCACGACAACTCTACTCCGTACTATCCGCAAGCTAACGGACAGGTTGAGGCAATCAACAAGGTCCTGAAGCGCATGTTGCAAAGGATGATCGGAGTCCATAAATGGAGTTGGCACCTGATCCTATACTCGGCCTTGTGCGCATACTGGACATCAGTGAGAAATGAAATCAAGTTTACACCTTTTCAACTTGTCTACGGTCTGGAAGTAATCTTACCAGTTCAATGTGAAATCTCGTCCCTCAAACTCGCAGTCGACCTTCTCTCCGGAACCTCAGAAGAAGAGGCTCGTTTCTTGGAACTAATCCAATTAGATGAAACCCGTCGTGATACAGATTCGGCTAACAAAGCTCATAAGAAACGAGTCAAAGCATAGTTCGACAAAAATGTCAAACCTCGTGTCTTCTCAGAAGGTGACCTGGTCTTACTTTACGACCAGGAATCCGATAAGTTGGGAGCAAGGAAATTAAAATCGTTATGGATGGGTCCTTATATTGTTAAGCATGTATTAGAAAAAGGTGCCTATGCGTTGATGGACTATGATGGGATTCCACTGGCGCAACCTCGCAACAGGTTGTATCTCAAACGTTACTATGGTTAATTCCACATAGTAATCCTTATGCTTTTGCTACATTTTTTGTTTTTGCTAAGAGTAATTATTTTGGTTAGGTAATCCACTTTTTTGCATTCATTGCATATGTCAAACCTATTGGAATCATTTGTTGGATATGCTGATGGAGCGATTCGTAGTTCGCAGAACCTGTCTTCTGTAGCATGGGCCATTTTCGATCCCAACAGCTAATTAGTAAGTTTTAGAGGTGTATGTATTGGTTAGTCAACGAACAATATCGCTGAATACAACATGTTTATAGAACTCCTCTCTGATGCCATCAAAAATGGCACATGCCGACTTGTCGTTAGGCTAGACTCACAACTCATCATTCTACAACTCACCGGCATCTATTTCGTACGAAATCCAACCATCTATCGCATGTTCCTAAGAGTGAGGATTTTGGAAAGACAAATCGATTTCATTCAATGTCAACATATTTCCAGAATTTTAAACACCTTGACAAACTCATTGGAAAATTATGTGGTAGATAGACATTTGTGACATTTATAAAAAAGAAGCATCACATCAATATATGCAGCAGGATCATGTAACTTAACCAAAATAAAGCTCCGAAAATGAAAAGTATATAGATAATTGTTTATAGTTTATACATAATTTTCTGTAACCAAGACGAAATTGGTTAAATGACCCAAAACTCAAAATGCTAGGGGGCACCCTAGTCTAATAATGCTGGTGATAACAAGTCACTGACTGTGCAATCATGCGTAAAAGCCTAGTCTATTGACTCGACACTCCAGCAGTATGTCGTTGCAACCGCATAGGGAGCTCATCAATATTCACATATGGGATACCAAGGGTGAGACCCTGTATCTAGTCCTGTAGTGCTGAAAGAGTCTCGACCACGTCAAGGTCACAAAGGATGGCCCTCCCAACAGCCTCTCCTGCTAGAGCAGCCGCTGGGTCTCTGCGGCGTACTGCCGGTCGAACTGGTCCAATATCTACATGAGCACATGAGTTTTGATTAGTCTTGGTCGAGAAAGCATAATAAAATTATAAGAACAATAAACAGAGATATGGTCAAAATATTTACCCATAGCACCCCACTGCTCGCTGGCCAGCAACACTAAATCCGGGTCATCCCAAAAATCCATGCCAGCATATGGAAACTTGGTGTAAACCATCTCTTGATGATCAAACCACTCGAAGAAAGTATCAGAAAAGGAAATCTAAGGCTGGATAGCATTTTGAGACATGAGGTCAACCCCTCTTTGCATCCGTGGATCAATCGGTGGAGGTAGGCCAAGTGAGATGTATTGTGGTTGCATCAATGGGATCCTCTCCAAAGTGAAAGCGGTCAAAATAGAACCATAGCCAACATTCTTGGATCTTCCACTTTTCACCTTGGTCAGTTGTTCTTTCATCACAGAGAGTATTGCATCACACCAGTTGAACACATTCAGTTCAAGGCATTCCAAAGCATATTGCATGTAAGACCTGTTAGCTATGTGAAGAGCAGAACTATGAGCCAGTCTAGCAAAAGCGAACAGAATGGTCCTTAAGGGTCGGTCAGTGACATCTCAGATATTGATCTTGCCGTCCGTACTCGGCTGAGATCCCTCTTTGCAGTGCCATTGAATATACTCCCTCATGGAGTCGCCACTGCGGGCAGAACCCGATAATGAGAGAGGGGCACCACGCCTCGATAAACCAGTCAAAAAATAGATGTCCACGATGTGCTGTTGGTTTTCTAGTGGAAATTCATAGTGTTGGGTGGTCTAAGCTTTACTCGAGGTGAAGAAGGGCTTTCTTGCTGGAGAATGATGCTGGGTCAGAACATATGGTTGTAATCCTCCTACTTTTGTTGATATTAATAAAGCTATTCAAGTTTTCCTCCATATTCTCGTATGTTTGAATGTATATGAATTTATATGGTTAATACATATCTGGTCCTTTGTTATTTATGAATATAGACCTCTGTTCTTTGATAGTAGTATGTTGCTTTGATTCCACAGGTGCTCTTTGAAGCTGGGCAGATGATGAAGCAACAAAGACCTATCAGGAAGGAGAGGAATCAAGCAAGGAAACCAAGCACAAGACTAAGGTTGGTGTCATTTCTTCCACTCTTATCTATTTTCATAAAGGAAGGAAAAAGTAGACTTTACTTGTTTGTTTCTAAGATAGCTACCAGTCCCAGTGGGAATAGTAGCTCCGAGTGGACACTATTCTCGGTAATAGAGAGGTGCTACTACAGATCAATTGAAAAATGAAGTGTAGAACATCTCTCTCCAGACTAAAGAGATCAAAATATTGCAGGATCAAGTCAATCTTCTACAAGATCACAATACAAATACTAATACTTTTCATGCAGCAGAGCTACAGAGAGCTCAAAACTAGATAGAGGTATGGAAGAAATCAACAAATCAGTCCTCTATTGACCACACATTGGCCCATGATAAAGAAATTATATGGAACAATATTATTGAAGAGATAGATGAAATCTAGCCATATATCTAGATTATATTTGAACAGAAGGAATGGATGGAGAAAGCCAAGAAAACCATTTCCACTAGCAATGCTAAATTGGGAGAAATGCCTGCCATAGCCAACAACATCATAAAGTTTCTCAATTCAAAAATAGATATGACCTCGATGATTTGGGAGTAGATGACAAAACAAAAGCCATCCTCGAAGTAAAGAAATTTCTAACAAAGAAGAACTTGGTTGTAGAGGTGACACAAAAATGTCACACTTTGGAGGTAGCAGTCAATAGGTTTTTCACTAGAATAGAAGCATTAAACAAGAAAGATATGCCTTATTTAATTGTGATCAATGAAAAATTGATGACAAAGGAAGATTACATGAACAAGCTTCAAGATATTGCAAAGGATATAGCCAAGTCTTCCCACATCAAAGGTACTATTACAGGGAGAGCATTTTATAAAGGTATCAACAACATGAGTTTTATCCAACATGAGATAAAAGACATTTTTGTAGTGAAACCCACTTTTTCTTGGTATACCGAGGTATATGAGATCTACCGCAAGGTAACAAATATTGATATTCTAGATGAAGAGCAATGGGATAAGTTTTGTGAATTCTAAGATTAAAAAGACAAGTGAGCTTCCTGAGTGCAACACTTGAATAATGGCCACTCAACAACTGTTCTCCACCAAAGCAGTGCCAGATGTTGAGATCGCTTCGTGAGATTCACCTTTTTTTGTCACATTATTTCATTTCTATTAGTTTAAGTTAATAATAGAATTCCATTTCACTGGGGCATTAATTGTAATCCTTCGTGTAAATTATGTTTAAATACTTCATTCATTTGAAGTATTGAGGGTTTGTAACTAAACATTATAACATTTTTCTATCAAGCACTACACTTTTTCCACACTGCTCAAGCACCATTAATAAAGGAATCTTCACACCATACCTGTGCCATGAAATACTCGTGATGTTTTTCCTATTGTAGTTGTGTTTTCATTGTTATTTTCTTCATGTTATGCATTTTAAATCTATTTGTAAAACAAGAGATGTGAAAAATAGGATATGCTTTTAAGCACCCTATTTGGACTACATTTACAATTTGAATGTTTTCTTCCAAAAGTATGATTGAGAAATTCTTAAATGCTTCTAAATCCCTGTTGAATCACACCTTTTCTCTATTCCATAATTTGATCTAAAGACCCATTAAATCTATCCATCTTTCCCTGTGGCTACTCCTTTCAGCTTTTGGTGTAGCATCTAGTTTTATTTGACTCCATAGCCCAACGAAAAGAAAGTAATTTTTTTCAGATCAACCAACCAACCAACCAAATTCAAACAAAAATCCAAGAACAATCATAACTAGTCTAAAATTAACCTAAAAAATGAGGCTAAATCATAAAGAGAGAGCCCTCTCTCAAGCTAGTAGGGCTAGATCACAACATTCAAAAGTGGTTTTATGTTGTCCAACATATTTACTCCCACAACCTCAAAAATACAGAATGATAACATAGTGATGACCATACTGGAGAAGAAGACATTTTAATGTAAAAAATTATTATTCCCTCGCTTAAAATCAGTATTTCAATAAGAAATTGTTATATCTTTATGAAAAACTTGATCTAAGGTTGATATTTTGTATATATCTACTTTATCATTAATTTGGATTTTGATTTTTGTTTTATGATTTTTCATAGCCCTCACTCCCAAAAGGATTTATACTATATCTCACCTTGATCCCAACCATACTAAAATTGTAGATGACCCCCAGAAAATGGTGAGAAAAATAAGCTTTACCCAGATTCAAGGTAATAATAGACCATGTATAGATTCAATTCTCTCCTTGAGAATTTTCCTTTGTCAAGGTATAATTCTCTCCGAGCGAAATTTGAAACTTTACAAGATATAGAATTTGATTTACATTCCTAGCAAAGCTTATTTAGATCAAAATCTGAGGCTTTTGTAGAAAAAATTGTCATACACAAGGGCATATTGCAACCATATATTTCCCAAACCCCAGTCCTTGAGACATACCTTGATCTTGAATCTTTATAACAATTTCACAAATTACAAGGTCGAGTTTCAGTCTTGGACCAAGCTATAGAAGAAGCCTTTATTCGATAGTGTGAATTCATTGCTTTACCTATTGTGACAACTTCTTTTTCTAGTCAATCTTCTCAATTTGTACATTTACAAACTCCTAGTCCTACTCAATCTATAGTTTTAACTTCTCAACATGTGATCTCTTAGACTACTATAACTACTGCCTAGTCATTAAAGTTCCACCTCCATTAGGTCCATCCTCAAGTCAATATACCATGATAGTTATGGTAGGAAGGTATGCACCCTTGGTGTTACCAGGCCAACTAAATGTTATTCCTACAGATTATCCTTCCAAAATTGTAATATTTGATAATACTAGTGTTTATACCGCTCAACAATATATAGATAGGATGAGCGATGTGTTTGATCTCCAAGAGGTTGATGAAATTGATCATAAGATTGATAACCTAGTGAGATTAGTCAATCAAATGATGCAAAGAGTGAACCTCAATGACCAAAATCAAGCAAGAGAACCAAAATCTCCCTCAAACTAGAAACCAAAGGTTTAGGAGAAATGTTCCCCAAATTAAACAAACAGAACAAAAGGGGCTAGATTAGTAGATTGAGCCTCCTTTTTAAAAAAATTACATAGATGATGATGGGAACATTGTGGAATATTTGTAAGACAATCAAATAAATTTGTTAGGGGTAAATGAAGATGAAATAGTGTTCCTCACTCAGGAGGAGTAGGAGCTTTTTTTATATCCCAAACTGAAATGGATTCTGAAGAGTCAGAAGAATACAAACAAGGATTTGAAAATTCTATAATGGAAGTATATAGGCAATACAATCTTAGAAGCAAGAAAAATCAAGATACTGCAAGTAAAAGGAATGTAGAAATTCCTCTCAAAAAGGACTATGATTCTGATCCCAAGATAATTACACAAAATCCCTCTAAGAAAGCCACAAAAAATTTGGGAAAAAAACTAACAAAAGATACTATGGAAAATATAATTCATACTTCTTCTAGAAATACTCAACTAAGCTACCTTCTACCAACCAACAAATTCAACCAGCCACAAAAATAGTTGTTGATAAATCTGATTTTTCAAACATGCTTAAAAATCTAACACCATTCAGTATAGAAAATGAACTTGCCAAGCTGAAAATTTCAATCCCCTTAACTGAATTAATCAACGAGAATGTATAAAGGACTCACGTCCTTAGGGCATTAAACATTGGGGATAAAAATGATGATGTAAATTTGAGTGATGATCATGTAGAAGGTCATTACTATAAACTCAATTTTCAATGCACCCATAATATAGCAGAATATGAAATACTTCTCTTAGGACTCCAATTATTAAAGACATTAGGTGCTAAAAGAATTTTTGTTTAAGGATATTCTGAATTAATTATTAAAAAGATCAAGGGAGAAAATGTTGCAAAACATCATAGGTTGAGAAACTACACTAATGTTGTCCTTGACTTTTTAAGAACTTTTGAAGAATATGATCTTTCTTTCATTCAATGGAATCACAATGTGTTGGCTAATGGCTTAGATGTTTTAGCTAGCACATGCCAAATGCCTCATATAAACAAACAATATATAGTGAAGATTAAACATCGTCTTGTTGTACCTGATAATATGCGACATTTGCAGGTATTTGGAAGTGATAAGAAGTTTGAAAACATTTTGCAATATAAAGAGGAGTATGAAGACAATAGCATAGATACAGACTCTGAAGTAGAAGATCACATTAGTCAATATTCAGACTCTGAAGTAGGAAATTAGATTGTTGAATATGTTAGTGTAAATAAATAGCTTGATGATTTTTACGTAAATATTTCAATCAATAAAGATGTACATACACTAGAATTACATGAAATTGATCGAGAAAAAGAAGTCCCACATCAAAATCAAAACACAAATAGGGCATTTAATTTGCAACAACAGGGAAGTAGGGGAAGTAGGGGAAGAAGCAGATAAGCTACTAAAAGAAATGCAGTTGAGTCTTAGTTTCACCTGGTCATATGATCCATTAGGGGTCATTTCTAAGTTAAGATTGGAAAACAAGTAGACTTCTTATTTTTTAGAGAGCCACACTAGAGATAGAAAAGTATAAAACAGCTAGAATGGTGTAAAAGCACCCTACAAGAGGCAGCGGATCAGGTGTCATCCTCCATAGTACAGAATCCTACCATGCAGAAGAAAACAACAAAGAGAAGTAGAGAAGAATAGTCCCTTTGAGGGGCTAAAATTTTCATGGAAGGCTTCAAAATCATCTATAGGAAGAAGGCCAAACTTAGTTGAAACCTAAGCCTCAACAAGGATTTAGACAAGGAGAACATTATTGCCACTAGAAAGCCACTTATTTCCTCATTAGTAGGTGACCAAGCTACACTCTCTCCCACTACGTCCACAACTTCACATTATGAATACCAACACATATACTATAGAGGAGACAGAGAAAAGTGTATTTGATATTTTTAAAGAAATTAAAATGAGGAATGACACCTTGAAAATCAACACCTACAATCAGTTCTCGAAAGAAGACTTCCATTTCTCAAAGCAGGTTGTTGTTAGCCTTCAATTCACAGAGAGGTAAAATTCAAATGGCATTCGTGGAGGCACATGTTCCCCAACCCACGCCATCATTACACCACAAGAAGACAACATTTGAGTTTGATGTAAAATACATACATCCCATTGACCAAATGGAGATGCAAAAGTAGACTCGGCAAATTATTTTTTCCAATTTCACTAACACTACTGTTAGTTTTCCTAAATTGCAGGTCACATTAGCCAATGTTCAATCACAACTGAAGACGGAGGAGGTCTCTGCACTTGCCAAAGACACCAAGATCAAAGTTCTGGAGGATTTGGTTATCAAAGTAGGTTATGACCATGCAAACATCAATGATTAAGAAGAGCTAGTACACTTGCCAAAGACACCAAGATCAAAGTTCTGGAGGATTTGGTTATAAAAGTAGGCTATGACCCTGCAAACATCAATGATTCAGAAGAGCTAGTAAGGAAAAAGAATAGAGACATAGCAACATTAAGGAAGAAGTTGAAATTACCAGCTACAGAAGATACTCTGGCCAAGGATATTGAAGAAACAAAAACACAAAAGGAAAACATGATGAAACTCATCATAGAACAGAGTGTACAGTTGAAGCAAATGGAGACAAAGATGGAAAATATGATTAAAGAAAATGGACAAGGCACCAAAATGGTTGTTGTGCCTTTCGAAGCACTCCCTATCACAACCATTCCTACAACTACATCTTCTACAACAAGCACAGGGCCAGTTGGAAAATGCAGTGCACAACATGTCTCTCGAGACTAAAGAGATCAAAATATTGCAGGCTCAAGTAACAAGATCACAATGCAAAGACTGAGACTTTTAAAACGAGATAGAGGTATGGAAGAAGTTAGCTCAGTCCTCTATTTGGCAACACACTCGCTGAGGTTAACAGAGGTTAACCGAGGTTAAAGAAATTATCTGGAACGATATCATTGAAAAGAGAGATGAAATCTCGCCATGTATCCATATTATATTTGAGCACAAGGAATTGATGGAGAAATTCAACCAAACCATTTCCATTATCAATGCTGAATTGGGAGAAATGGGTGCCACAACAAACAACATCATAAAGTTTCTCAATTCCAAAAATAGATGAGTTGGATGATTTGGAAGTAGATGATAGAATAGAAATAGGCTTGGAAGTAAAGAAGCTTCTAACAAAGAAGAACTTCGTTTTAGAGCTTACAAAGAAATGTCACACTTTGGAGGTAACATTCAACATGTTTTCCACTAGAATAGAAGCATTAAACAAGAAATGTCTCCCTTCTTTAATTATGATTAATGATAAATTGATGACCATGGAATATTACATGAAGAAGCTTCAAGACATTGCAAAGGATATAGCGAAGTCTTCCCACATCAAAGGTACTATGACAAGGAGAGAATGTTATGAAGCTATCAACAACATGAGTTTTATCCAACATGGGATAAAACACATTTTTGTAGTGAAACCCACTTTTGTTCTCTGAGGTACATGAGATCTACCTCAAGGTAACAAAGATTGTCATTCCACATGAAGAGTAGTGGGATAAGTTGTGTGAATTCTAGGATTAAAAATACTAGCTCAACACCCAAATAGTGGCCACTGAGCAACTGTTCTCCACCAAAGCAATACAAGATGTCTAGATAGCCCTTAGCTAGATTCACATCTTTTGGTCACATTATTTCATTTATGTTAGTTTCAAATAATAATAGAATTCCATGTGACTGAGGTATTAATTTTAATAATTTTTGTAAATTATGTTTAAATACTTCATTCATTCTAAGTATTGAGGTTGGTTCCTCAACATTGTAACATTTTCTATCAAGCAATGTACTTTTTCCACATTGTTGGAGCACTATTAATAAAAGACTCGTCACAATATACTTGTGTTATGAAACATTGGTGATGTTTTTCCTACTGTAATTGTGTTTTCACTATTATTTTCTTCATGTTATGCATTTGAAATCTAATTGTAAAATAAGAGATGTGAAAAATAGGATATGTTTTTGAGCACCCTATTTGGACTGTATTTACAATGTGTATGTTTTCTTTTGAAAGTGTCATTGAGAAATTCCTAAATGCTTCTCAATCCATGCTGAATAAGGCCTTCTCTCCATTCCATAATTTAATCTAAAGGCCCTATGGCTACTCCTTTGAACTTTTGGTGAGTATGTAGTTTTATTTGACTCCATAGCCCAATGGAAAGAAAGTAATTTGTTTCTGCTAATTCTTGCTCCAATAGTATCCCCAAGGGTTATCTCAACTAGTAGAGTCCCCATTGTTAAGTACCTCCTTGAGGTAGCAGGGTCAATTCTCCTCCACCCCCTTTGGATTAGTGGGTGCTAGTATGGCCAAAGGGGTTTGATTCCATTAGGGGTTGATCAACAGAGGTATTTCCCAACTTAACCACCCTAAAAAAATGTGTTGCTCCAATAGTAAAAAAACCTCAACACGTGAAGCAAGCAATCTTCCTCCTCTATAATATGTGTCTGTTCGACTTAATCCCCTCTTTTAAATTTTACATGTCTCTAAATTATTTACAATGCATTTTTGTGAGAGAAACAAGGGTGGGGCTGCCACAAAAGAGATGTGTACTTTGAAGAATTAGATCTAGATCATCTTTGTTCTTCAAAAAGCAATGAAGAAAGTTTTTCCACACAAAATTTGGGTTTATACTTTTTTGGTGAGGAACTAATCCCCATAGATTGGCCTACTAAGCCATGTTCACCTAGATGCATTACTAGTGTTATTGATTGGGGCACTAAAACCTTAGCCTTTGAAATTTCTTCTTTGACAAAACTAGAAAGACTTTCCTTCTCTTATCACCGCTATTTGGGACCATGAGTTAAAAGAAGTGATATAGGAGCATGGGGTGGGAGCTTAGGTGGACACCCACTAGATATGGCAATCTAGCCACCAGAAAAAGATTTCATCCAAAACTCTCACACCTCCTAGTTTTATGGTTGCCCCAAATATTTTCTAATAGTATTATAGACATAACCAATAAATATAAAATAGTCAATATAAACATAATAATTAATATAAAAAAATACAAGCTCACAAACAATGAATAATAATAAAATATTGATAGGTATATTTAAATATTTATTTACTTATACATTTAAATAATTGAAATAATGTTTTACATATAAACATCATCAAAAACTAAAAATAAAAATAAAAAGAAAACAAATGAAAATAATTTTAAATAATGGAAAGGAAAATTGCAGCAATAATAATAAAATAATAATAATAATAATTAATAAACAACTATTAATATTCATTGAAACACTATCAACCTATAGTATAATAAGTTATACTTGATTGTAATTAAAATTGAAAAACTAAAATACAATAGATAATTAACTAATATATAGATTCCATACATTAAACTAAGAAACTCAAATAAAATATAAGTAACTAATATCTAAAATTTAAAAAAAATGTTAGCCTTAATAAATATCAAAATATTTAAAATATAACAAAATAAATAATATAAATAAATATATATTAGAATTGAAATATAAATAAAATAATAATTAAATTGTATAAATAACTGACCATTTTCAAATTATCAAAATCACATTATCCATTTATATTTTTTCATATATTTTTTTATAAAATATATAAATCTCTTTCCTTAAATCTAAACAAACTGCTTAATTATAAACCATGTAACCAATATTTGTCATATAGTATATTCATTGCAATACAAAATATTACCATCGAAAATAACCATCCAATAACAATAAAACAATGGCACTTACAACTAACCATCCAATGATCTAAACAAACTGGTTAAATATAAACCATGTAAGCAATATATATTTAACCATGTAAGCAATATATGTCATGTAGTATATTCATGGGAATACAAAATATTACGATAAAAAATAACCATCCAATAACAATAAAACAAACAATGGCATTTAGAACTAACCATCCAATAATAATAAACGAATTACATTTAAAATTGAAATAATTGAAAAGAAAAATTTGCACTTCGCAAATACCTCTGCATAAAATTGGAATCCAAGTAACTGTAAGACAGTTTGCAAGTAGCTAATACCAACAAGGTTTAAAACGTAATCAAGGCCTACATTGATACATGATGCTAATGAATTGACATTTTCTAATTCTTCTAATTCTCTGACTATACTACGTTGTTTCAACTTCCTCCAACTGCATCCCGTTCACGTCCTGCAACACCGGAAAAAAAAACTATAAAAAAAAAATATGACAATATGCAAAAAGATTAGAATTCATATATTGGAACTAAAATTTTATCTATTTGAAAGACTCACGTAGTCAGATTGTTCAGCCTACCTATTCAGGGGCAGTTATCTTATACTTACGAATAGAAAAACACAATATGATATTGTCAATCTAGCAATTCCTGCATAATTCTGCTATTCCTTTGGCCACGGTGGTTCTCCGTGCATTTCATGAGTGCCTTCCATTTGAGTCCCCGCCGGATTCTGGTACTGGTTCCAGCCCTGAATTCTCTCAAATTCATACTGTGGCCCAATCCCTTGGTTGACGCGTGGATTCATTGAAACGTCAATGAAACCTTGATTCACGGCAGGTGGATCAAAGTATTGGTTACTATGATTCTGCTGTAATCTGTCTCCGGTGACAATAGTGTTGTTCTGCACTTGTAGCACTAATGGCATCCCTGCTAGGTATCTACCTTGAAATCGTTGATCATATCCCACATCCACAGCATCAACAGTGCTCGTTCTCAAACCCTGCACAGGAGCTGTCTTGCCTCCCTGATTCATTGCTTCGTTTGCGTTGGCCTCAATCGTGTAGGAAGTTTGTAATGGGGCGCCTCCATGATCGCCATTCCCAGGATCTATTCCTCTTCGATTAAAGTTGTTGGAGAGATTAGGGATACCTCTATTCCTGTCGAAATATTGGTCAGTGATTTGCCCTCCTTGGAGCCCACTACTGCTAGCAAGAAATTGATTCCACTGCTGCTTTTCTCCTACAAGAGGTACAGAGCTTTGGAATTGCTGTTGAGGTTGAGCATTCGTTAAGGATGAAAAGTTAGAGTCTTCACTTATTTCACTGCCTGTAGCAATCCTCTCTGGCAGTGTGGATTATGTCGGCAGTGGAAGCGGAGGGACACTATTATTTGCTGCTGAAGGACCGAATGCAGTTAGCTGCCGAATGCGTTCCAGTACAAAGGGCTGCTGTTTCGAAGAGGACCGCGGGTCTTCGGCTCCTCCTGGATGTTGGAAAGTTGGTGTCAGAAATTGCTCCGATGGAAACTGAGCGGGGACGTCCGTGGCGAATGGTAAGTTAGGCGGAATTTCTTTGCTTACTGGGACAATGAACTCGGTCATTGATATTAGGTAATCCATTGTCTGCCCCCCATTGTCCAACCCTAGCAGTCTAGTCAGCTCCAACAAACGCTTAGTTTGTTTTGGCACTAGCCAATTTACGGTTTGTTTGCCATTCTGCAACCCCAGTTCTCTTGTGAGACTTATTATATGGGGCGCCATTGATAATAACCAATCAATCGCCTGTCCGCCTTTCTCACACTCTAGTGTTGGGTATTTTTGCTTCTGTTTGGGATGGATAAATACCAAAACCATACGATATATAACACAGAGGCTATGCTCTGTTTCCTTTGCTCCAAGATCTTTTACACAGAGAAGTCTTTTAAAATTAATTACAGAGGACAGAGTATTTCACCACCATAAAATTTCCATTCATTAAACAAAAACATTTACATATTCATCCTCTTTCACTCAGAGGGATTCACCAAAACATTTACTCTGCCTCCTATGAAATTTACACCACTGTGTGTAAATATTTCATTTACATTCACTGCTGTGTGAAAACAAAATTACAGGGAGTTACAGATTTACCTTTTCACCTGTGTGAAACAACTCATGGATTTGGAAACAAAACAAGCCACTGGTTTTTCATTCACTTCTCCTCCTCCTGCACTGCTGTGCAATTTTTTACTTCTTACATTGCCATCAAAATTACTCTGCTGCCTGAAAATCACTTTTACATTACAGACCCAAAATATCTATGCACTTCTGTGCATTCCCTGTAATACAAAATTCACCTCTCTGTGTTTTTACATTCGCTGCTGCGAAGTTTTTTCTCTCACTATGTGAGATTCACAAATTTTCATTGGCACTACGGACCCCTTGTTTTTTTTCATATATATCAAAAATACATTACAAACTTCATTCTTTTTTTTAATCGCCGAGGGTGGTTCTTTTTTTACAATACAAAATTGGTCAACGTTATATTAAAAAAAATAAATAAACTTACGGAATACTCCGCCCATACTCCTATTTAACTTCGCCGTAAGAAAAAATTAACAGCCTTACCAAAACATATGACAATGTATTTAATATAAGGTATGGGCAATGGTCCACGCCTCATTTAATTTTAACAGGCCCCCGTACTCCATGCTGCATTCATTTTTCAAACAGGCCGTATGTACTTCGGACACCTTAACGAGCGGAGACCTTCCAGACAATCAAACGGCGGACAGAGAAGCACCAAGATCGGACGGATATCGGACAGGCTTAGTTGGGTGAACGATACCTTCCGATGGATTGTCAGTGCTGATGTCAGGCCAGCATCAGCGCTTGAACAGCTGTCAGCTCAAGATTGCATCGGAGCTCGATGCACGGAAACTACTTTGCGTTGAGAGGTGGTGCGATATGAGACCGGTGGTTTAGGTTTCCTGCGGTGGTTTTCTGCCCTGTTGACCGTTGACCTGTGCGCGGGCAGTGAAATTACATATTTTCAACACT
>APFE030851177.1:0-18481 GCA_000404065.3 Pinus taeda | reverse complement strand
AGTCAAATATTATTAGCTCATAATAATATTTATACTATAAACTTTGTCTTATTCTCTTGGAGCACTTCAGGATGAGCGACGGATGTGGTACATGCAGATCCCAGAAGGAAATACGTGGTTACCTATGGGATGACTAATATTTGCATGCAGGACTTCAGTTAGAACTCAAGTGAGTTGAGTTTAGTGGACTGGAGGTGCAGTGGATGGAGTTGTGTTCAGTTTAGCTTTGTTAAACTGGTTGTATTTAGTCTAACTGGAAAATAGACTAGAGATGAGTTGGGTGAATTAGTTATTAATTAAATCACAAGTTATTAAATCATAATACAACTAATGAATACATCAATTAACTCAGTTGCATGTCAGTGCATTTTCAGTTCGACAGGGACAGGTGTTAGAGGATCAGATTGCTATCAGTTGTGACTATAGTTGTGCACCAGATCTTGCACAATCAGAGGGATTGAGTTGCCAATGAGGATTGCGTGGTATATCCAAGGGAAATACGAGTTTGCTTCATTTCATTCATCAGTATTCTCATGCAGGATTGCGCAGAGGAGGGAGGCAAGCAGTGGAAGAGATTTGGAGATCAGATCTGAGTTGTATTGTGTGTAACAGAGGTGGAGATACTTGTGAGAAGTATTATGCTGTGTAATGTTACATGACTCAATCTTAATATACAGATAGTTGGGGTTTTTAGCGAGATGATTTCCCCGGGATACATACTGTGTTAATGTGTGAATGCTCTTGATGTTTTATTGTTATTGATGCTGCTATATTGATGATCAACGTAGAGGAGCTTATGTATTGTGTATATTTTCCGCAATAGTACATGATCAGGATAATCTCCATTGAATATGTGTTAAATTATTCAAAATTTCTACATCTCTTGTTTTATGCGTTTTCTGTGTTTATATTTCTGCAATATGTTATGTGTTCCATTACTCCGTAATATATAATTTTCTAACATGCTCAAAATTTGACCTTCCTGTTTTGACCACCATAATTTGAAAGGATTCTAGGTCAACCCAAATTATTCATGGAAAAGGGGCTATCCATGTGATCATGATGGATAATACACTTGAATATTACATATTTTGACTCTATTTTAGAGTTGAAGGAGTCAAACTTAACCACTAGTAGGTTGTTGGGTTGTGTTATAACCTGGCCACTGAGAGGAAGAGGGTTTCATCCTATTTGAGTGAATTATGTTCCACATATGAGAAAAGTAGCTAAGAGTGGATAGGAAGAGAACAAATAGAGAAGGTTTATGCACTATAGTAGCCCATGGGCCACAACCCTCCCAGCTTCTTTGCACTTGCATCCATTTCTATTGAGAGAAAGAGAGAAGAATGACCCCACCTTCCAACTGGGTTTTCTCTTAAAAGGGTTTCCCAAAATATACCTTATGTTAATTTGTGGTTTGTGAGTTTTATCTCATTATTCTATATTTTCTATATATTTTATCTATTACATGCATAGAAATAACACAATGATTAATGAATCCATAAATCTAAGAAGAAATTAACCCTTATAGTATATATTTTGGATCTTAAGTATTATTCCATCAAATCTATTCTGACAAATTGTTTAGTGGAATATCCATGGAAGTTTATGGATTATCTATAACTAGATCCAATTTAAATGGGAGAGGAAGAAAAAAAAATGAATTTTGATGGGTATGTGTTATATTCTTTCCACAACTAGCCACACGCGTTGTACATTGTGTTGAGCACAACAGGGGGGTCATAGGGGAAAAAACAATTATGCGGACCCAAGAATGGGGGATGGACCCAAAGATGGTGGGTGGACCTACCAATAGTTTTGTGCATGCGGTATGTACATGGTTTTTGTCATGATGGTTTTCTTCTCATGGTATTTTGTAGATCTAGTCAAGGGAACTATGGTTATGTTGTATTCTAGGGTTAGTGGATTAGGGTTTATGAATGCTTCAGCATGTATATATATGTATTTTAACATTGAAAGGAAAATAATGAAAAATCAATCTAGTAGTCCCACTTTTAGGATATAGGGGAAAATATTTGTATATATATTTTTTATGGTCTCGCCATTGTATATTTTTCTATTTTAAGAATTTGTTTGCAGGTAATTTTCGTACAAGGTTAAAACCTGTAGATTTTTCCACTTCATGACAATGAGGCAATGTGAAATCAAGTTATGTCCAATTTCTCCAAACCATATTGTAACATTGCTTTGTAGTATTGACAATACATAATACTTATAAAATTATATATGAACAATGTTAAAACCATGATACTTAAATAATTAACTTAGTCCATCTTGGGATTAACTTATAGTAGGTTGGATTGCTTTGGGTTTGACAAGCCACTCAATGATAAAATGGGTGTCATAGGCTCTCACTCCCAATGGTTTGAATTTCAATCTAGGAAGTGGGAATTAACACATTAGTACATGAGTGACTTAGGTTAGAATCTATAGGATTTTATTTAACATATTTTCACTTATATGTAACTATAATGCATGGTAGCTATGGTCAATATTCATAATTAATAATTTACCACTTGAAATATATAATGAACATGTAAGACATGTTCTTCATGTCATTTTATTGATTAACCCTTGAAATGATTAATATAATACATGTTCTTCATGTCAGTTTCAAAAGAGAAAATTTTGAATTTTGGATTTGGAATTTTTGGCTCCAAACTTTTCAAGTTAGCCCTCCTTAGAGTCAAGTTGGCCTCAATGAAGAGACACCCATTCAAGACAGGCAGAACACTATAAAAAAGGCATTCAAACTCCTCCAAAATACACACTTCGATCTTTCACAAGGGAAGATATATTCTAGGCATCCATGTGAAGAAGAAGAAGGTCAAAGAAGGTAAACTAATCTCTAACATTTCTCTCTCTCTATCCTTGACTTCACATGTGTGACTTTCTAAACATATTCTGGGAAGTAGGTCAAACTTTTGGGTACAATTTTCTAGGTAGCATGGCTGAAATTCTTGGCAGCAGATCCTAGTTTTAGGGTAGATTCTGGGAGGTCAAGTTTAAGCCTAAGTAGATAATAGAGAGTTTAGCTTTTTAGAGATAAGATTGACTTGAAAATAGGGTTGTTTGATAAAGTTTACCATATCATTGTTGGTCAATTTGAACATCATAGTTGACTACAATAATTAGGTGTATCTCTTGTTGAACTGAAGAATTTCTCTAAGGAGAAGGTTATTGGATTTTCCCAAGGTAAATCTTGTGTTTCTTTGTGCATTGTGATATCTACTATCATTGTGATTTTATCGTTGAATTTCTGAAGTGTAATTTCTTAATGATAAACTGGAAATGCTAAAAGAATATCTATATAATTAAAAGTAATTATTAGTTTTTATAAATTAGTGTTTGTATATATTGCACTTGAAAAATCAACATGGTGTCAAAGCGTTGGTGAAGGAAAGGACACAGATCACTCTTGAAGAGATTTAATAAAGGAAAGGGATTTTAAGATCACTCTTAAAGAGACCTACATCTACAATCTTATTGTTTGTCTATAACCATGGTTTCCTCTACGGAGTCAAAAAACAAGCTAGAAGGAGCTACAAATTTCAAAGATCGCAAAACTAGGATTGATCTCTTTCTTGAAAATAATGATGTCTTGGATATTGTGAAGGGAAAGGCTAATAAAAATTTAGACTATAAAGGAAAAGAAAAGTATGAGAAGTGTTATCACCCAAAAATTTCAAAAACATCATTGTGTCAATTATGATTTTGTTCATGATTTCAAGGAGATCTAAAACTCATTTTAGTTTTGATGAAAGGGTAAGTGATAGGGTTTGAAGTCTTAAATTGTCATCTTTCATTTCAAAATAAAGTCCTTTAGGTTCACTTCATGGTCAAATAGGTCACATTTTCCATTTAGAAGTCATTCCATTAAGTTTAGGATTAAATTTTTGACATCGTACAGGAATCCATAGTTCTGTAGCACAGCTAGTTCAAAAAAGGTGATTTGCGCTACGAAAACAGCTAATTTTGTAGCGCACTATGAGGCAAAAACCTTGTTTTTCTGTTTTTAGTAGTCAACTTCCAAGAGGGTTCCTAAGCAATTGTAAACTCATTTTGAAAACTGAAAGAGGTTTTTCTTATAAACGTTCTTATCTACAAAAACCTCCTCCATTTTTGTAATAGCTATCAAGGATCAAGAGATAGGAGCTCAGGAGTGCAGCCTTCTTTTTTAGGAAAAACAGAGTTATTTTTATTGGTTGATGAAGTGTTGTTGCTTTCCACTCCCTCATTTTGTCACCTTTCTCTCCACATTCGAATATCATTCCTTAAAAAAGTTACCCAAGCTCATCTCTATCATTTACTTTTCAAACTTTGTATGTATCAGTCAGTTGTCACCTTTGAAAAGTTAAGTTTGTGACAAACAACTTGTTGTCCAAAAAGTTCTTTACAGTTGTCATATTTTTAAGAGAGCAGTTTGGGTTATAAAGGGAAATTGCCATCAATATGAAAGGATAAAAAGAAGGCTATCATAGATGACCTCAGCTTCACACAATATTTTTTCCATACAGGTTTCATGTATTTCTACTAGGAGCTGCAAGGGGATTTGTGTATTTCTTGGACTGTTTTGAGTTGTTGGTTTCAAAAGGAATTTTCAGGCAAATGAAGATGATTTTAAAAAATATGAAGGAGGTTTTTTCTAGCAACATAACAAGGAAAAAAACCCTCTTTCAAATTTCTCCCAAGCCCTACCAATTTGGATATTCTAAGTTTCCTTTGAGACCTATTTGCAGGATTCTAAATTTTCCTGTTTTATACATGATTTTATAATGCAGATTCCAGATAACGGAAGCTGGTTTTCAAAAACATGAGAGAGGTTTTTCTTATAAACATTCTTATCTACAAAAACCTCCTCCATTTTTGTAATAGATATCAAGGATCAAAAGATATAAGCTCTGTCTCAACACCTATTGTTCATATAAAAACAATGCAAAAAATGATAAATTTATAGGTCAGTATTTCATTAAGGTGAAGACCAAACTGTGAAGATGAACATATTATAAGAGTAATTGGTTTTGATTCTTGGTTGATCATATCAGTCTTCATGGAATTTTTAAAAGCTCCCAAACTATAGATTTTTGAAGGTTGTGTTGAAAAAGAGCATACACAGTAGTTTCATAGCGCGCTACAGAACTGCTGAAGATGATCATTTAACACTTATAGATGCTTTTTGGAGGTAAGGTCTGATTAATTTCAAATTTTGAAGTTGCTGGTAGACCTGGGATCATATATGAAGTTTCAGATGGTAGTGGTGTAGAAAGAGAAGTTCCAAGAAGTATTCCATAAGTGATATAAAAGTTATGCTACAAAAACAGACTATTTTCGAAGCATAGACATGTTTCATCCTTTCCTCCATATGTTTGAGTTTCCTTTTTGCACAGGTGGAAAATGAAGTTTTAATGGATTATTAATGCATGCCACATGTACACCAGCAAAACTGTTCTAAGATAAGCATAAAGGAATAAGGGCCTTAAAAGGAGGAACTCTGTCTCCTGGTTTTCAGGACAGTTAGGTCATGACTCGGCAGGTTTTGCAACAGCACTGTGGACATCATCAAGCTCAAAGACATGGGTTGGAAGCTGATTAAAGAATGTATTGAAGTCATAGATAAGGTTTTTGAAAGCATGTTTTAGGATTTTCACTCCTATTTGTATTAGGACTCTTAAAGAATGCTAGTTGTCAAGTTGTGATTAAGTAGTTTGTTTTATGAATAGATACGTGTCAAAGTCAGGAATTCGAATTCCTCCAAAGATGGATCATAGTATCCAAGGTTTTAAAACTCTATATAAAGCTTGAGAATTGAATTCCTAAGGGTTGGTAATTTCATTAGCAAAAGAAAGTTGTGTTATTGTAAGAAACTGTGGTTTTTCATGCTTAATACAACGATCAGTTTGACTACGCAAGATTCACAAGGATTTTATGTGTCTGATGTTCTTATGGCTTTGTTCAATTACTTATTTGCAGTGGTATGAGTTTTTGATACTTAGAATTCATTGTAAAATGCTCTAACTTCCTTCACATGCTTGTAAACTGTGTTGATTCATTATGTTACTGTTTTATTTATAATCCTAAACTCTATGTGCTTTGACTTCCATGTTTTGTTGATCATGTTGTTTTGTTGAAGACTATCTTGACTCCATATCCCAATAGATATTTGCTCATCTTTGATTCAACCAGTCAATCAATTATACATTTGTCCATTTTGTTCCTAGAGTAAGCCATCTAATCATTAATCAAAAATCTTAAACCTATTGAGAGAGCCCTCTCAGGTTGAGGAGGCTAAGCCTCAACCAAAAGATTGGTTTGAACGAGTTACTCAGAGTCTACTTGATCAACAACCTATCAAGGTCATATTTTGTGATAACAAGAAGGATGAAATCACAACTATAAGTATTATTATATATCTTATTAGAGACCATTTGATTCCATATGTCGCACATCTTGATACTTCAAAGAAGATGTATGATTCCCTAGTTGGATTATACACCATCAACAATATTGGCTAAACAATGAGTTTCAAGAATGGCTTCTTGATGTTAAAATGTCAAGAAATGATACCATAACCTCATATTTCATGAGGATATCTCAACTAAGAGATCAAATTCAAGAAATTGATCAAATCATTGTTGATAAAGAACTTGTGACTACAATAATCTCATGGGATTCATTTGTATATCGAATTTGTGGCAGGAAGGAAATTCTAAGTTTTGAAGAACTATGGATCTCATGTACTGAAGAATAATTTATACTTAAACGGAAATATTTAGAGATCTGAAGAAGGTGATTCTCAAGAATTTGCAACGCAATCTAAGAAGGTTGGAGGAAGAATGAAGTTTGGCTTCCAAAGAAGAAATGAACATAGAAGACCTAAAGGTAGAAGACCTGGTCCTCAAGGGAAAAATAATATGTCAAAGAGTCAATATTATCATTGTCACAAATTTGGTCATTATAGACAAAATTGTCTTGAAATATCAAATAATAGAAAGGGAAAGGGAAAGAAACATGCTAACATAGTAGAAATTGATGAAATTCCAAAGAAACCCAAGAATGAAATCCCAGGTGAAAAGGATTTCTTCTATGTTTTTGTTCTTATAGGTTCTGTTGAAGATAGTGATGACTTGTAGTTTGTAGATAGTGGTGCCTCAAGGCACATGATAGGAGATCATGATAATATCACAATTTTGATGGAAAAGAAACTATCTCAAAAGGTAGAGCTTGGATATAACAACAATTGTACAGTCAAAGGCATTGGGAAGGCTTCCATTGAGTTGGAAACAAGTGAAAACATTCAACCTAACAACATACTGTGTACCAAGTTTGAAAAAGAATTTGATTTCTACATCATCTTTGGAAGATAAAGGCGATAAATTAGCTTTTTTTTATGCTAAATTCATTGTATGGCCTAAAGGCGCAATGATCCAAGTGGATATTGGTGGCCACCCGCTTATTCCACTTGGACCCCCACCATTGTTTCTTTCAGTTTCCAATTTCCTTATTTGTAGCACAATTTACTATTTTTGGCAGTCTTTTAGGTCCTGAACTTCCTGAGTCCTCGGGTAGATCTTTCTAACGAGGTATTTTTCACGTCAAACGAAGATCGTATGCCAAAGTTACGACCCCAGGAAGTTGATGTACCAATTTACCCAACCAGGGCCCATAGTTTGGCGCTTCATCTCCTAGGGTAAGGTTTTTGGATGTTTAGGGTTTTCCGTTGTTTCTCAATAATAAATAGGCCTTTGAGCCTCATTGTAATAGAGTTCAAAGGCATGTAGCTGTCACATCTCTTCTCAAAGATAAGCTACCATTGCCCGGGCTAGTCTTATTTCCATTTTGTTTGTAAGCATATTTCAATATTTGATGATATTAATGAAATGAAGTGTTATTTCTACTGCATCTTTGTATTTATGGTTATATCTGTAATTTGTTGTGTTCCTGTTTAAATCTGGATCAATGGTATCAGAGCGGTATGCTCTTTCTCTGTTTTTCTTTGCATGTCCCCAACAAGGTCGGGATATAAGGAGTTAGGGCTCGCTCTAGTTGAACCTTTGCAAGATCAGCCTCGCAAACCCTGACGGTGACCCATGGGGGGAAGAAAAGAAACGCAAGGGCGCAAGAGATCCTATCAAAATATTGCTCGAGGAGGCCCTCGAGAAACAAAGGAATGCGATGATGGATAACTTTTCCTAGATCCTTCAATGGTTGCCCACCGGTGGTGCATCCACATCCACTAGCCACTCTGGAGGCTCCACTCCTTTTAAGGTACAAGTAAACTTTGACATTCCCATATTTCAGGGCCAAATAGATGCATACATCGTAGATAAATGGTTAAATCTGCTAGAACGATATTTTTCTATTTATGATATTTCCATCCAAGAAAAGATTACTTTTTCTCTTCTCAAAGCTGCCCCCCACGTCAAGGATTGGTGGGAAACCTACTGTGATCAGAAGGATGAAAGTATGACCTCGCAATTTTTAGCTACACCCACTTGGAACTCATTCCAAGATGCCATGAAGGAGTAATACTACCCTGTCGGGAGCTGTGAGGATAAATACTTAAAGTGGACAACACTGCGATAGGGAAGGGACCAAGATGTGTCGGTGTTTACCAATGTTTTTCATACCCTTCGCACAAAGTTGGGTATCAAGGATTTTGAGAAACATTTGGTACTCAAGTACTGTTGTTGCCTACACAGGTACATCCAGGATGAGATGGAGTTCCTAGACATCTCCTTGCTCGACACGACATACCAATATGCTGTCAAGATCGAGCAGAAGCTTAAACACAAGAAGAGAGATTTTGGATCTATGAATCTGAAGCAAGGGAAAGGTGCCCCCAAACCACAGAACAAAGGACAAAGCTAAGGCAGGTCAGACCAAGATAACTCTCCAAAGATGCAAGCAAAGAACAACACCATGAAGCTGAAGAAGGACACGGGAAAGTGGTGTGAGTTCCATAAGAGCTCCACTCACAACACAAGTGAGTGTCGGGCCAAGCAGTCACTGGTAGCCGAGTTGAAGGCTTCAGAATCAAATGCATGTTATGACTCTGAGTCAGAACCCGACAAGGGGAATGAAAAATGGAAGCATATTATCGATGCAGAGCCCAATGCCACCATTGCCACCATGAAGATCTACAAGGAGGAACCCAAAGATCTAGAAGAGGAGGAGCGACTCTTGCACTCCCAGATGTGGGTAAAGGGTTCTCCGCTACAGTTTATTGTCAACAACGGGAGCCAAAATAACCTCATTACGGTAGCGGTCATGAAGCGGTTGGGCTTACTGACCATGACACACCCACAACCGTACACCATCGGGTGGCTTCACCAAGTACGAGATCTTCACGTGAGCCAGCAATGTCGCCTTCCATACAACATTAAGCCCTTCACGGATGAGGTATTATGTGACATTGCTCCCCTTGATGTTTGTGATGTATTATTAGGCCAAACATACTTGTGGAGGCGACATGTTGTGTATGACTCGTGGCCTCGTGTTTTTATTGTTACTTTGGGAAATAAGTTGTACAGGATACCGCAAGTAGCACCACCTATCACCATCTCTTTGGTTACTACAAAACAATCCAGTAAGCTCATTTCCAAAACTGGGAATTTGTTTTCCTAGTGATACGCACTCAGGGAAAGAATAAGACGGTGGCCACGACCTCCAGATAGGTCCCCTTCGTATGACAAAAAGTAGATGGACAAGGTTGTGGAGGAGTACGAGGAAATATTCACCTCCCCTGCAGGGGTGCCTCTACACTGTCAGATCAAGCACTCCATCGATCTGACCACAGGTGCATCATTTCCCAATGGATTAATCTATTGGCGCTCCATTCTGGAGAATGACGAAATCAAGAGGCAGATTCAGGAGTTGTTGCAGAATGGTCACATTCGGCTGAGTTCATTGCCCTGTGGGAGCCCGATCGTGTTGGTACAGAAGAAGGATGGGACTTGGAGACTCTGTATCGACTATCGGGCGTTGAACAAGATCACTGTCTGGAATAGGTACCCATTCCCATGAATTGATAACCTTCTAGACCAACTCAAAGGGGGAAAATATTTCAGCAAGATTGACTTGAAGTTCAGATATCACTAGGTACCAATTGAACCCTTTGATGTTTGGAAGACTGCCTTCAAAGCCAAGGAGGGCCTTTTCGAATGGTTGGTTATGCCTTTTGGGTTGATGAATGCTCTTGCCTTCATGAGGCTGATGGATGACATCTTGCAGCCATTCACCAACTCATTTGTAGTGGAATACTTGGATGACATCTTGATCTTTAGCGAAAGTTGGGAAGAGCACCTCCACCACATTCAATAGGTTCTCAAAACACTGCGGCAGCACAAGTTGTGTGCCAATTTGGAGAAATGCACTTTTTGCATGACCCAAGTTTAGTATCTGGGATACATTATTGATGAACGGGGGTGCATATGGATCCATCCAAGATCCAAGTCATTTGGGATTGGCCAAACCCAACCACTCTAATAGAGCTCCACAACTTTCTGGGTCTTGCCAATTTCTACCACAGGTTCGTGTTGGGATTCTCTCATATCACTTGGCCCTTGAGTCAAGTCACCAAGGGAGAAGCGAAAGAAAAATTATTTTGGTCTAAATCTCAACAGAAGACATTCGTAGAGTTTAAACATCACCTCTACTCTGCACCAGTGCTCACATTACCAGACTTGCAACAACCATTTGAGATCAATATAGATGCCTCTGATTATGCTATTGGGGAAGTCCTTACTCAATAGGGGCATCCAGTGGTATATCATAGTGAGACACTTTCATACACTGTTCAGAAGTATCCCATTTATGACAAAGAGATGTATTCCATTTTTCAGGCCTGCCGAAAATGGAAGCATTACATTTTTGTGAAGGAAATGGTCATCCACATAGACCACTGACCCTTGTAGTTCATACAGACGCAAGGGAAGTTACAGAATGATCGCCATCAGAAGTGGTCCACATACCTGCAACAGTTCCATTTGAATATCAAGTATAAGAAGGGAAACACCAATAATGTTGCACACTGCCTCAGCTAACCACTGATCATGGCGTTAACCACTGTGCTCAACTCTTGTGGGCATAATACTTCTGATTAACTACTTATCTACAAAAGAGACATAGAATTCAGCCACACATACCAGACATTCTTGGAGGGTCAGAAAGTTCCATATTTTCACCTCCAAGATGCCTTGTTATGCCACCTGGGACCCCTTTGTGTTCCTTCAAGTGAGCGCACCAAGATGATTTGGGAAGCGCACTACAGTTGGGTCATTGGGCATTTGGGGTCGAGATAAAGGTGGCAGTACTAGAGAAGTATTTCTATTGGCAGAATCTTCGACAGGATGTTGGGAAGTACATCATATCTTGCATTTCCTGCACCATTGCTAAACCAACCATCAAGAAGCAAGGCCTCTATACTCTGTTGCCTACCCCTAGTCGACCTTGGGAATCCATATCCATGGATTACATGTTAGGCCTTCCTTCTACTAAGCATGGCAACAACTGTGTTTTTGTGGTCGTCAATAGATTCTCGAAGATGGGCATTATGGCAGCCTGCGAGAAGAATATCACAGCAAAAGCTACTACTAAAATCTTGTTTGAATGAGTGTGAGTACACTTTGGGATCCCACATTCTATCATCTCAGATCAGGATAGCAGGTTCCTCAGTACATTTTGGCCTTATATTTGGTCGATGCTGGACACCAAGCTCACTAAGTCCACAACTTTCCATCCCCAAACTAATGGCCAGATAGAGGTCGTAAACAGGATGATTGTACACATTTTGTGCATGTACAACTCAAAGCATCCACACACATGGGATGATATCCTCCCCTATGTCCAGCACAGCTATAACTGGTCTCTCCATAGCTTGATTGAACACAACCCTTTTCAGGTGGGCTTGGGATTCCAGCCATTATGTGCCATTGATGTGGTCATACCATTTGCGGCTACTTAGGCAGATTCGGCTCATGTCTAGTTCGAAGCCAATAAAGCAAACAACTTCATTGAGCACATCCAACATATCTGCCAACAGGTCCACAACATTATGGAGAAATCAAATGCCAAGTACAAGCAACAACATGATCAACATTGGGTGTCGCACAAGTTTTAGGTGGGCGACAAAGTCTAGTTGAATTTGCAAAAGGAATTCCTTACCGGAGCCTATTGGAAACTTAGACCACTCTTATATGGTCCTTACACCATTACCAAGGTTATGGGAGACAGCGCATTTGAGCTCAGCATTCCCCCATTCCTTGGCCTGCACCCAGTGTTCAATGTGGACCACCTTCGACCATACTTCCCATCATTGCTAGACACATCAAACATTGCAGAACATATCACACCTATAGAGTTCAATCCAAATTGAATTGAACAATCCAAAACTGATTAGATCATGGACATGTAGATCAAGAACACCTGACAACAAAGGATCCAACTATATCGATTTGTTAAAGCAAGCCAACTCCTTCACCAGGGCAAGTGGCTCACCAGGGACCAAGTTCAGCGGAAGTTTCCTCATCTCATGGAGGAACTCAACGCAATGGGGACCATTGCTTCCTAAGGGGGGAGGAATGATCCAAGTCGTTATTGGTGGTCATGCACCTATTCCACTTGGACCCCCACCATTGTTTCTTTTAGTTTTTCAGTTTCCTTATTTGTAGCACAATTTACTATTTTTGGCAGTTTTTCGGGTCCTAAACTTCCGGAGCCGTTTTGAGGCCCTAAACAACGTTTTTTTGGAAAGTTGAAACTAACATTGATCATAGACTCTTGTTGGTCAGCCAAAAGTTGTACTCCTCGGATAGATATTTCTAGCGAGGTATTGTGTGTGTCAAACAGAGACCGTATGCCAAAGTTATGACCTCGAGAAGTTGATGTACCAAATTTACCCAAACGGGGCCCATAGTTTGGCGCTTCATCTCCTAGGGTTAGATTTTTTCGAAGTTTAGGATTTTCCATTGTTTCTCAATAATAAATAGGCCTTTGAACCTCATTGTAACAAATTTCAGAGGCATGTAGCCGCCACATCTCTTCTTAGAGATAAGCTACCATCGCCCAATCTAGTCTTATTTCCATTCTGTTTGTAAGCATATTTCAGTATTTGATATTAATGAAATGAAGTGTTATTTCCACTACATCTTTGTATTTGTGGTTATATCTGTAATTTGTTGCGTTCTTGTTTAAATACGGATCACTCAAGTAGAGACACTACTAGAGTAATTAGAGTTTGTGAAGGAAGGTTGTATATAATCTTGAAACAACTAGCTCAAACATTAGTGCATAATGATATCAAAACATGTGAACTATGGCATAGAATATATGTTCATCTTCATTGTATAGCCTTGAAAGTTATAAATTATATGGTTCCATGTGTTCCAAAATCATAGGTGGAGCATGAAGGAGTATGTAAAAGTTGTGCGCTTGGGAAGAATATCAAGAAGTATTTTCCAAGCAGTGCAAGTAGGTCATTAGAAAAATTTTGAGGTCTAAAATGGGCCTTAAAACAAAAATGTACAACCAAAATCAAATTTATAAGAATCAGTATGATTCAAGATGATGATGTCAACCATGGGGGAGGATTCACCATTTTTAGAGAAAAAAAAGTAAAAAGATTAAAAAAAATAACTACTTTTTCAACTCGTATTTTAAACTTCTCTACATTTCTACTCAAATTTTGAGTGGGAGCACTCATTGGATGCATAATTTAATTCTTCATCCAAGGAGTACACATGTTGCATACTTTCAATGGACTTTACTAGACGAAAAATGAAAAATGTGATTGCAATCACGTTTTTTCATGTATTTATCATTTTTCGTGTATCAGGGTCCATCAAAAGTATGCAATATGGGGAGTATTTGGATGATGAATTAAATTTTACATCAAACAAGTGGCCCCCCTCAAAATTTGATTAAAATCGTAGGGAGATAAGTTGAAAAAATAGTTTTTTCTTGTTTCCTTCTAACATTTGATTATGTAATCTAATATTATTTTATTATTTCCATGATTATTTTATAATATTCCTTAGGAGGCCCATTTTAGACTTTAAAATTTCTCTAATGTCCAAATAAATTTTGCATCTAGTTCATTTTGATGTGTGTGGTTTGATGGTAGTAATAACTCTTAGAGGCTCTCTGTACTATGTAACCGTTATTGATGAGCTATCTCGTAAGACATGGATTTACTTCATGAAGACCAAGGATGAAGTCTTTAATAAGTTTAGAGAATTTAAGGTTGAAGTAGAAAAATTAACATGAAAGAAAATTAAGATTATGAGATCTGATAATGGATGAGAATGCAATTCCAAGGAACTAGTTGTCTTTTGTAAAGAAGCTAGGATCAATAGGGAGTTGATAGTCCCCTACAATCCACAACAAAATGAAGTTGTTAAAATAAAGAACAATTCCATTAAGTAATATGTTAAGGAAATGATGCATGATCAAGATCTTCCTATGTTCTTATGGAGTCATCAGTCTATATTCAAAATAGAAGTCCTCATCAAATTTTGGAAGAAAAGACTCATGAAGAAGCATTCATCAGACATAAACAAAAGGTTGGAAATTTGAGAATATTTGGTTTTCTAGTTTGCATTCATATACCCAAAGATAAAAGGATGAAACTAGACGGTTCAGGAAAGAAAGGAATATTTGTTGGATACAATGAGTCACCAAAGGCCTATATAGTTTATGTTCTAGGAGAACGACAAATAGAAGTTAGCATATACATTACCTTTGATGATAATGTTGCCTATTGGAAGTCTAAATAATTTTCCATGGACTTTGATGAGGATGAAGAACGTGAAGCTCCCAAGGAATAAGATTCAGATCCATCCAATCCTTTAGAACATCTTGTAGATCATCAAGAAGAGCCAGAAGGGCCTAGCGAACTAATGGATCCAGTTGTTGTTCCTGAAATCGGGAAGAGGCCACCTTAGCTTAAATATACCTTGCATGAAACGGAAGTACATGCAGTACCACATGGAACCTTTAGGAAAAGAAAGAGACCAAAAAGGTATTCTATTTATGCAGCATTGATGACTAATATCATTGATTCTGAACTTTCCACCTATGAAGAGGCAACTAGACAACAAGTTTGGAGGGATGCAATGATGGAAGAATACCAATCTATTATGAAGAATGATGTATGGAAAATTATGCCTAGACATGAAGGAAAGTCAATGGTGATCTCCAAATGGATATACAAGATTAAGCATGTAGTGGATGGAAGTATTGACAAATACAAGGCAAGATTTATGGCTAGAGGATTCTCCTAGAAAGAGGGAGATGATTACGATGAGAATTTTTCTCCAATTTCCAGGTACACTACTATTAGAACTATTATTTATATTTCCATTTCTATGGGTTGGAATTTACATCAGATGGATGTAAATACTATTTTCCTCAATGGTGTGATTGAGGAAGAAGCGTACATAAAACAACCTCAAGGTTTTGAGGTTCATACGAGAGGGTCTCATGTTTGTAGATTGAAGAAAGCATGGTATGGACTTAAGCGGGCACCTAAAGATTGTTATTCTCAAATTTATGGCTACCTAACAAGACTTGGTTTCTCCAAAAATGATATTGATCCAAACCTATATATCAAGGTCGTGAAAAATGAACTTGTGATTTTATTGTTGTATGTTGATGACTTATTTCTGATGGGTATAGAGCATCCCATTATTCAATGGAAGAGGGAGTTGGTTGCTAAATTTGATAAGAATGATTTCGGATTGATGCACTACTATTCAGATCTAAAGATTTGACAAAAGCCTGGTGAAATATTCCTTGGTCAAGGGAAGCATATTATCAAGACCTTTTAGAAGTTTGGAATGAGAACTATAAATCAATGGCAATTCCCATGGTGACTAAGCTGAGGAAGTTGAGGAAATCTGAGTCGGATTTGGTAGATCCATCCATGTACTAGAAGTTGATTGGTTCCTTTATGTATATGGTTAATACCGAGCTAGACATTTGCTTTGCAGTGAAAACTTTGAGCTAGTTCTAGGTGGAACCGACACATGATCATTATATTGCAACAAAGCGTGTATTGAGGTATTTACATGGTATAATTGATTTTGGTTTGAGATATGTCTCAAACAATGATATACAGTTGCAAGGTTATACAGATTTGTATTGGGCAAGGAGTGCAGAAGACACAAATAGTAAATATGGTAATTACTTTAGTTTGGGCTCCATTATGATTTCATGGATGCGCATGAAGAAAACATCTATTACACTCAGCACTACTGAGGCATAGTAGATTGCAACTAGTTTAGCAAGTTGTGAAGCAATATGGCTTCATAAGTTACTCGCAGGACTATTTGATCAAGTGTTTGAACCAAACATGATATATTGTGCCAATCAAAATTATGTAAATCTTGTAGAGAATCCAGTTTTCCATGATAGGTCAAAGCACATTGATATCAAGTATCACTTCATTCGTGTCATGGTGCAGAAGGGAGCAATGAAACCCTAGCACATATCCAATGATGAGAAAATAGTTGATATTCTTACAAAGCCTCTATCCAAAACGAAGTTTGTATACTTCAGAGATAAGCTTATACTTGTTGAGAACACTTCTATCAGTGAGAGGGAGTGCTAATGAGATAACATCAAGGACAAACATTCTCTCTCAATGAGAGGGAGTGTTGATGAGATAACATCAAGAATAGACATTCTCTCTCAGTGAGACGGAGCGTTGATGAGATAACATCAAGGACATACATTCTTCTTGGGTCATGTATGGCCAAAATTAGGGATAATGGTCCAGTAGTGGAAAGTCATTCTTCCTGTGTCATGCATGTTGACTGGAACTGGGAAGAATGGTCCTAGAATCCCATGATCACTCAGTTGTGTGGCTTCCTTTTAGCATCAGGCTCATAACTCTCCAGATAGGTTGAGTGGGCTAATTTAGTATTAGGCCCTGAATTACTCAAGTATAATGTGGCCTTAAGAGATTCAACATGTGTCAAATATATTGATCGAAATGATGGTGAACCAAGACTATTTTGTATACCATGTGTCAGATAGACTATAATTATGGTGACTAGTTTATGCTAATGACGTACCATGTATCAAGAGTACCAACTAGTATTATGGTGAGGATACACCATAGGTCAAAGGTACTAGCGAAAATTATGGTAACTTGTTGATGTTGCTGATCTGCCATTTTTCAAAGTTGCTGAACAAAATTATGGTAGTTAAATGATACAAATGCTAATGATAAATTGTTATAAAGTTTTCTTAGGGAAATTTGTCAATAAGAGAATATTTTGATAGTCAATATGAATACCTCCCTATCTAAAAGGGAGTATTGAATTTTGTAGCTATGGTCGGTCTTCATAGTTAATATTTTAGCCCTTGAAATATATAATGAAAATGTAAGACATTTTCTTCATATCATTTTATTGATTAACCCTTGAAATGATTAATATAAGACATGTTCTTCATGTCGTTTAAAAAGAGAAAATTTTGAATTTTGAATTTTTAGCTCCAAAGTTGTCATGTTGGCCCTCCTTCAAGTAAAGTCGGTCCCCGTGAAGAGATACCCATTCAAGATAGATATAACACTATAAATAAGGCATTCAACCTCCTCCACAAGATACACTTCGATCTCTCACAAGACAAGATATATTTTAGGTGTCCAATCAAAGATTCAGAAGAAGGATGAAGAAGGTCAAAGAAGGTTGAATTAATCTCTAACATTTCTCTCTTCCTCCTTGACTTTGCATGTGTGAATTTTTGGATATATTATGGGCAACATGCCAAAATTTTGGGAAGCAGGGATGAAATTTGAGGCAACACATTCTAGGCAATATGGTTGAGTTTCTGGGTAGACTCTGGGAGGTCAAATTTCAGCTTATGAAGATGAGAGAGGGTTGAGTTATTTGTTATGAAACCAGCTCACGAAAATATAGAAAAGATAGATCAACACCCTAGAATTCAGCCTCTTCGAGGGGGCAACCTCCTTTACATTACATAAATGAACAATTCTTGGATGATTCAAATGACAAAACCTCCTTTCTATATATAGGAGTCTAAGGAGTCACAATATAACCCAACCGACCTAACAATAATAATATAAAGCCACAAAAATAATAGTAGAGGGATTCTATGGGGCACAGTAATAACAATATGGGGATAATAGGGGCACATCAATATTAATAAGGGGTACAACTACAATAGTAATGGGGTAATCACTAGTATTATAGGGACCCAACATGCCCCTCTCCTTCAAAAAAGTATTGTCCTCAATGCTTGAGAAGTTTTGGATGCTTTTGTATAAAATTATCATCCTCCCATGTGGAATCTTCAGCGGATAAGTTCTTCCACTTGATAAGATACTCCGAAATTGATCGATTTCATAGCTGTCGAGTTCTTGTTTCTGTGACTGCTTTCGGTTCCAATATAATTTTTCCTTCCTCGTCAAGTTCTGACAATATTGTTTGAACTGGGA
>APFE030851176.1:0-30236 GCA_000404065.3 Pinus taeda | reverse complement strand
GCTGAGTCTATCATCATTCATAGGGTTTTCATTATCATCTCAGTGTCTAATGAGTCATTTTACACCTTGTTCATGCTTCAGTTGCGCCTAGGTAAGGTGATTTCCCTCTCCTAGGGTTTTGAAGGCAATTTCTCTTAGACGGTCAAATCATCGGCAAAACTTGTTTCCTGATGCTCATACACCTTCCCCTATCTTTAAAGTACCTTACCAAATGCTTCCCATCACTGAGATTCCCCAAATTCCTCATTTTCACACAAACCCTAGTTTCTAGCTACAACTTGGCAATTTTCTAGTTTGGGCCTGTGTTTTTCCCTTTTAGACCCCTTCCCCTCACTCAATCTCTAAGATTCCACTTTCCCCTGCTTCCTAACATCCCTCCCTACTTCCAAAAATCTCCCCAAGAATTTAGAAGCCCCTTATCCCCTTCATTTCACTTCATTTCGACAAAATTCCTTGTTTCACACATCAGGATAAGTTTCACTCAAATGGTGTTTCAGAGCAATAAAAGATGAATTTGAGAAAACTCAGAGAGGTTTTTGTCCACAACATGCCAAAGAAGAAAAACCTCCTTCACTTTTTGCACAGGTGTCATGGTTTTAGAGAAATGCCAAAATTACAATCGCTAGATCCAAGGAGGTTGGCCGAGGCACTAAAACGGAGAAAGAGGCCCGATCCCCTCCATATCTTGGCCGAGGCTTCACTCAAGGACCAAGGCACTAAATAGCCTAGCCACAGTGCAAATCCCAATAAATTTTGAGCATTTTGGGTAAATTTTGGTTTTTTTTAGGCAATTTACAGGTTTTCTCCATTAACGGGTCTCACCCCCGTGAGACCCTTCATCCCAGCAACTCCATTTTGCAAAAACTCAGCATTTCCAGATTTGTCATGCAAAGTTACACATGCTCATCAAAGGACTAGAGATTTGGCGAAGTTTTAGGCCTCCAGAAAGTCAAAAAACAAGCAAAAAATGACTTTCTGTCACTTTTGTGAGACACAGAAAACAGTCTTGGGAGATTGCAATTTTGAAGCGACAAATGACCACCAAATTCAGAAATTCCAGTTGGGTTGGAAAGTAGACTCATAGACCTTTCCAACAAGCCTACTCTTGCTTCATTTGGACACCTGGAAGTGCCCCAAAAGTGGTTCCAAAGGCGCGCGACCCGTCAGGCAGAGGCGCGCGACCCGTCAGACAAATTTCTCCAAATTTCATTGTACAGGTCAGAAAAACGCAGTTTGACCCTGTTTGACTTTTTGGGGTGGATTATTATCCTATGTGATGTAATTAATGTACTTTTATGACACTTTTACTCTTATGTACCTCTTCTAGAAGATTCATTCATAAAAAGGTGAAAATTAAATGAATGAAATTTGTTCCTATCTTATAGAGGGCAAGTTGTTTTGACTGCCATAGTTTGTAGTGCTTAAGTTTAGAAGTGGTTGAAACAGCTCTAGATAGTGAGGCTCGACCCATGGAGGCAGGGAAAAGAGGTTAAGAGATCTATTTATGACTTTCTTGCTCATTTTCATGGTTGGACTCTTGAGGGAGAAGCTATCATTGTATTATTTCACTGTATCTCTGCAATTTTGGCTAAGGAAGACCAGGGTTTTGCAGTCCTTTTTGGGATTCTTGTGGTTACATGTATTGATGGTGTGTTTCTCTATGTACCTGTAAGTGTGTTATGTGAATCATTTCCTTTCTTTTCCTTCTGCACATTAAGCAAACGAAGTGTTAAAGTAAGAATTCATGACTTTCATGCTCTGCTTTTAAGTTTGTTTAATTTCAATGTTTTCTACTGTTTAAGGAGAATTCAAAGTTATTGTTTGCTCTCCTTAACTCCTCACCTGTCATTCCTAATCATCCACCTCAATCAAAGGCATCAATATTGTCTCTTACCTCGCCCCAAAGAACCCCCTGCAGAAACTGTGTCCAATCCCCGCACCCAAAATTGCCATCCCCTCAATTTGCCACCAAAAACCCTAAAAACCCCAAATCAACCCTTTTGATCAGTTTACTAGCCTAAAATCAGTGTTACCCTACTGGTCATCTCATCCATTGAAGATTTTACTGAGATTGACCGGAGAGAGCCTTCTCCTGCCCCATAGGACTAGCTACGAGGCTAAATGGTTTGATGTTGCCTTGAGGTTTGCCTTTTTCAGCCTGAAGTGAAATTTCAAGCGCTAACAGTTCTAATGGATCATCTGCCACTGGCTCTAACCATGAAGGTGACTCCTCCAAGATGGGCTCCTCAGACTCCACCCTCCATGGAGACAATACATCAATATTGTCTAAGGAAATGGCATCTGGATCCATTGGTGATTCTATTTGCCTCACTCGAAGTCGGATGTTGTAATGCACATACACCAAATCGTTGAGGCATGCGAACTCCAACCTGTAAGAGTGTCAAAAAAAGTAATGAGTCTTGACTCTTGACTCTTGACACTTGAAGGTCATAAATTAAAAATTAAAAATTACAATAAGTGTAATTGCTCAACTGAAGGCTTGAGCTCAAAGTTATACCTGTTGTGCTTTTTGGCGTGTATTTTCTCAAATACACGCCAATTGCGCTCACACCCTGAAGAGCTACATGTTTGACTCAAGATTCGTATGGCCAATTTTTGCAAATTTGGTGCCCTTGCACCATAGCTTCGCCACCAAATATCTACAACAAAATAATGAAATAAAAATTTCAAAAACTTAAACATAATTAAACTTTCAAATAAAAGTTACATAATTGAATTTAAAAAAAACAAAACTATAAGTAAGGAAATTCTAAATTGAAAATTCTAATTTCTAATGAGTGATGACTTGTCACTTACGTGGCATGAAGAGGGTCCTTTCCCTAATAGCATCATCAAAGCCAAATAGGCCAACACAATCCCGATAAGATTGTATCTCGCGATTGATTTTGCTACGAAGCTCAGGATCAGGTACCATCCTCTGAATATAGGAATGGAGCCTTTCCATCACCTCGCCATCAAAATCAAAGTTGCATTTATATGAAAATGCGGGGTTGAGGAAGAGTGTTGCTGCATGAATGGGTCGATGAAGCATTCTTGTCCACCGACTATCAATCACATCCCATAACATCATCTGCCTATCAAGGCCAACAAAACCCTTGTCTGCATAATAAGAACGAATGGCCTCCTTGGCCCTATCCATGCCCTCATACAAATAAGCCATTGCAGGCTTCTCCCCATCCACCAATCTGAGAACCTTTACTATAGGTTCACTAACCGCACATGCTTCTTCTACTCCATGCCAAAATTTCTCAGAGTACACCATTTTTGCAATGGCTTTCCCGTCCTGTCTCCTGTTGTATCTACAATTACTCCAATCATCGGACACAAACATTTGCTTCAACTCGAACTGACATCGAAGCAAAGACTGAAGAGTAATAAGGTTTGTGGCAAAACGTGTGATGGCAGGACGCCGCAACTCCTTGTTTCTAGTGAACCTCCTCATGAGGCTAAGAACAAAAGCATGGTTATAAATAAACTTGGGGATGCTCCTAGCCATATCAACTGCCTCCTTGATGAAGGAGAGTTTCCCCATATCCTCAAGCAACAAATCGAGACAATGTGCTACACACGGAGTCCAGAACAATGTGGGATGCCTCTCCATAAGCATTTTGCCAGCAGACACATAATTAGCTGCATTGTCTGTTATGACTTGCACCACATTCTGCACACCAATCTCCCGAATGAACCCATCTAACAACTCACATATCGTTGTGCCAGGTTGTGCTCCAGATCCTATTCGTGGAACAAAAAATGATGACCTCGCAGTCGCACTAGCAGTAGCTGGTGATGGTGTGCCCGCTGTGGAGCCCCTCCCACTAGGGCCACTACCCTCAACATCAAAATCAGGAGAAGATATCCCGAAAGATCTACCTGCACGTTCAACTTTGTTTCTTTCTGCCTCTTCCTTCTTTCTATCCTTTTCATCAATTGCCTCAAGAGCTTTTTGTATAAGCTCCGGACTAGAAACTGTACAAATCCCAACATCATGTCCACCAAGTCTAGCAAGATGGTATTTCAATTGTGTAACCGCACTTGTCATCTTGGTCCCACACAATTTGCATGTAAGATATACACGATTTGTCCCACCATCAGGGTTCCCATACTCCCAAAATGGGTCCAAGGCTTTTGGCATATTTGTATTTTGTAGTGGGCTAACTCAAACCTAGGGCACCAAAAAAAAATTGGAATTAGTAACTTAATAAGTAATAGTAATAACCACATCATTTTACAAAACAATTTTTTGCTACATTATTTGCAAATTTGCAATTTTGTAATGTGAATTGAAAATTGAAAATTCATAAATTCATTTGAAATTTCATAAATTCATACATAGAATTTACTTTTAGAAATAGTCAAACGGTAAACCTACCTCACTATTCACAACTTCACATTGCACAATAAGAAACTAATTTCTAAGGTGAAGAAATTTTATAGAGATGAACCCCTAATATATAATAAAATTAATAAATAGCCTTTGTAGCTATGAACTCAAAAAAAATGGAGTTTGCTCTCCAAATATGGAGAAAACTTGAAAACTTAAAAACTTAAAACCCTTGCATTTACTCATGGGCATGAAAATCTTTTCAAATAGAAAAAAAAAAATCAAGCAAAATGATTGTAGGCAAATAGGCAAGCAAGAACAATCCTAAAACTAACAAAAAATTCATTAAAATAGGGGTTTATTTGAACATACCTGTTAATGGAAGAAATGAAATTGTCTCACTGTTCTTGAAGCTTAGATCAATGAAATCTTCGTTGTTGGTGGCGATAATAGCTATGGAACGCTCAAACCCTCCTTGGCAGCAAGCACATAGCTCTCTCCTTCCTTCTCCAGCAATCAGAAATTGAAATGATTCATAAAAAACCAAAATCCGAATTTTATAACCCGTGCGGCGATTTAAAACTGTCTCCCGGCGATAAATTAGGTCGTTGCGCGATATTTTGCCGAAATATCGGCGATATTTCGGAAATATCGCGATATTTTCGGTCGCCAAAAATATCGCGATATTTTCTCGGCGATATTTCGGCTCGCTGAAAATATCGCGATATTTACGAATATCGCCGATATTTCGGCGATATTATCAACACTGGCATCTGGTATGACCACAGCTGATTTTTTAGAAGCATCTTCCTCTGCATAGAAGTATGCTGATACAACTTCTTTAGGGCATCCCACATCTTATTCGTCGTACCCTTCTCGGCAATATGTGGTACCACATGATCCTTAACCCCGTCAAGGATGATGTACTTAGCCCTGGCCATTTCCTCTTTGTACTTCTCATTTTCAGTCGGGTCAATTGGGATCGCTATCATTTTCAAGGCGAAGTGCTTGATGCAATACCTGTCTAGAATGGACAAGATCCTGGCCTTCCAAACTACAAAATTGGAAGCTCCGTCCAGTCTATCCTGATCTCTCACTTCATTCACTGCCATTTCGCTGCTCCTCTTTCGACTCCTCTGAGTCGCTTTGCTTCCCTCCTGGAAGTCTTCTGATCGACTCCTGCTGAGTCTCTCAACTTCCCATCTAGAAGTTCCCGGTTTGACTCCCTTTGAGTCTCAATTTCCCTTCTGGAAACCACTCTGCTAATGTCGAGATGCCCCGCTCTGATCGTTTGTGCAACTGCACCATTGATCCGTATTTCTTGGCTAGATATCCTCAGCAACAACTCCCTCCTCCTTGGTCTTGCCCTATTAGGTACTGTTCTGACCACAAGACCCCACCAGCTTTGCTCCGCAACTCACCCACAACATCCTATGCCTCAACAATCTGAAGGTCTGAGCCTCTAAGCTCTCCGCAATCCCGACACCAGCAAAATCTGCACCTCCTGGCCACAATGTCGATCCTTCCTGACTGAGAAAGATGACTGGGCACTGCGTAGGTCAGGTCTTCTCCTCTTTGCCTCAATGCTGATCCTCCTCCTGGCTCGAACTGATGACGCAGGTCTCTTTGCGTCACCCCTTCCTTGCTTCTTTCTGCTAGGAACAACTTTTATCACTCAAGACAACTACTTTTGTTGCTCCTGCTCTGCTCGACTGATGCCTTCAATTATCCTATGATTTGCAACCACGCTCTGATACCATGTTGGATTTTCTAAGTTTAACCCTTTAGAAATTCTTCCCGTTCTATCTGATTTATTTCTTCCTTCTTGTTCAATTACTTAACAAGTTATTTACCATGTAAATACTGAAAATAAATACAAGCACAGTATCAACACATATAGATCAGCAACTGAAAGTAAACAAGCACACAAGTGACACCATTATTTTTGGACTAATGTCCCCGTAAATACCCAACGCAGGAAAACTGGTGCAGCTATTCAGAGGGTTTTATTATTATGTAGTTTCATAATACAACCGGGGCGCCAGAAATGGCTCACCCAACAGAGAATGCCCTTGACAGTAGTACCTCTTAGTCGAAGACAGATATTCTGGCTAAATCACCGCATGAACGATCCCATGGCAATAATGCAGCTTCTGCTGCTCTATGTCACTTTGATAGGGACTGCGTCACCCTATCTGGCTCTCTAGCTCCCAGACTATCCCACAAAAAATCTCCCAACGTTGCCGCTAGGCTCTATGTCAACCTCTTTGGCCCAACGTCAACCTCTCTAGGCTCTGCGTCAGCCTCTAGAGCCTCTGTGTCTCACACGTTGGCCCTCTTTGGCTTTGTGCAACTCCTGGTTGCCTTTGTGTGGCCTCTAGCTGGCTCTGCGTCAACCTCTCCCGGCTTCTGCATTGATCTTCCCGGTACTCACACTGCCTCTCTGCTATGTATTCATTGCCCCTCAACTGCAACTTTGATCACTCACTCAATTTCCTCAGCAAACGCTGCCCCAGAAAATCGAGATCTCTCTTGGTGTGTTCTTCAACTGACCCTCAAGCCTCCTCTTATACTTTTCTCGTTGGTCCATCAATGACCGAGATTAAATCTCTAATCAATGGTTAAGATTAGATTTGGCTTGATCCATGACTTTTGGACCCTTCTAACCCAGTTTTATATTAATACCCATTAATATTTTATTTTTCCTAAGTTTAGACTTACGAACTCCATTAAAAATATTAATTATTTTAATATCTCCCAAATTGGTTAGATTCTGCCCAAACCATTTCTGGGTCTTGGAGATCTCATGTGCTTTTGCCTCTCCACCAATTTTCGTGGCTAGAGCACATCCGATGCTAACCCAAATCAATAGGATGTCAATCCTATAGATGTGGAGCAAACAACAGAGAGATCTGTGAGCAGGGAAGTCTGAATGTTTACTATAATATGAATATATAGATTGAACTTGTGTTTGCAAGTGACTAGGACATGCATATAGATATGTCATTATGTTTAAATTTTGTGCAGCAAGAGTTTGACATGATTTGGCTGTTTAATGTAAGTAGTGTTTGGAGTTTTGACATGATGCTTGATGTTGAGATATTTTATGGACTATAGGTCTCTCTATTATAGCGAACCTTGTATTTGACCTTATGACTAATGATTTGACTTAACAATTGACGATTTTCCGTGATGACAATGCTATGTGGGCATGGTGACTTTTAGGGACTAATATTGGTATTACATAATGGTTTTGTATTGGCATCCTCATTCTTAGCACATTGGTTGAAGTATTGACAGTTGACATTCAGTGTGAAGTAATTTGACAATGAATGGATGGAACTTGCATAACTTATTCTTGGTGTATGCATTTGAATCTAGTTACTTATATTATGATCATAAGGATGACTTGATGAAGTTTGGTTTGATATTTCTTATGACAATTTGTTGGCATGAAGTCATGAGTTGATGAGAGCTTTACCTGTCACCAGGTCTAAAGAATCTGATACTGTGATAATGTGATGATTTTGATATTGGTCTTGATCTGGCATCTAAACTTTTATAAGCTGACTTAATTGATTTGATTGATATTGATTTATGTAAGGCTAAGCATATTGCTTTGTTAAAGTGTTATATTTGCAGAAAGCTTTGTGTAAAGCAAGCTCCCCGATCCAAATATGTCTGCATTGACAGTTATGTGGTGAAACCATGAAGATGAGTTGATCCAAACCTCTACCTCAGAAATGTTCCAAGCTATGACTTTGATTTTGATTTTGGTTTTAGTTTTATATGTTGACAGTCTACTATTGACAGGCAATGGGCCTCTGATGATCTAAGTAAGAGAGAGATGGCTTTTGAAGCTCGAAATGATGAATCGTGGCATGATGAATCGATTTCTAAAGTAGGGAAAAGATAACCTATATTGTGAAGCTATTTGTAGATGAAAATCCTTTGACACTCCGATTCAATTTCAAGTTGTGAAGAAATATTGTTAAACTCAACTTGGCAACCAACATTTGATTAAAGCCTTAGAACATGTTTCCGTATATATACATGATGTGCATAGAACTTGAGTCGATTCATGATTGAGTTGCTTCATTCACATTGAGTTGCTAGCATACTAAAAAAAATTTACTTGCATGGGATGATCTTCCTGTGATATGTGACTGCTTGGATGTACTAATGATGATTAGGATCGTTATTGATGAGATGAGCACATTTGGATGCTGCCTTAGTATGAGATCTGCCATGATATCTTCGATGGGAGGTCCGTAGCATGACCAAGGTTGAGTACGATGTTGCTAGCATGGCTAGCTATGAGGCAGGATGAAGAAGCTCCTTAGAGAGTTGTCTGAGCAGGTTCGGGATGTGACACAGATACATTATGATTGGCAAAGTATCCCACATATAGCTGGAACTAAGATACCTTCATATATTGAGATAGTGCCTCTGTATGAGACAAGCTCAGGATTGTGGTTGGCACCTCCTATATATATATATATATATATATATAAGATTTTTTATGTTCTCATATGATACTTGATTTGATGTCTTGGCATGAACAGGAGACTGTTGATTGTTATTGCTACATGGTGACCAAGTTGGTTTCTGATATGAACATGATATAACAGAGAGCATCATTGATCAACCTCTTCCCCCCCCCCCACCCCCTTGTCGAAGCTCCCAAGGTGAGGAATTGAGATAGAGGGCTCCTAGGGTTGAGGGAACTCTGGGCAATAGGGTATCACCCCTATCTGTTACCCATAGGGTTGGAGTAGTAGCTCACCCTATGTTGGTCTTTGTAGAGTATACCCCATTTGGCATCATACACACAAGCAGGACTTGTTGGGATTGGCCCTCCCCATCTGGCCAACGGGTTGAGGAGACTTGGAGGCATGTGATCCTTACCTCTTGGTATGTCGGGTATTTCGTCCAAGCTGGATTATGATGCAGGTGTTCTACCACGACCCTTAGGAGTCATTGTTGGTAAGATCAATAGGCAATAGGATGGGTTGAGTAGTAACTTCCCTATATCCCCTATTGCTCAACATGGGGTCATAGTAGTAGCTCTCCCATGAAATTCCGGGTTGAGATTGAGTTCCCTGATGTGTTTCCAGGTTGAGGCCTGCTCCATGATGATATGCTCTCCGATGATGACGCGGGTCATAGATCTGACTCCCCGCTGATATTCTTGGGTAGTAGCCCACTGACAGAGATTCCGGGTAGTAGCCCTCTGACAGAGATTCTGGGTAGTAGCCCGATGACAGAGATTCTGAGTAGTCGCCCGATGAATAGAGGGTGGTAGCTTAGGCTCCCCTCCAATGACATGATGCAGGTGGAATTCTCCATAGTTGAGAGGGAGTGTTAACATATGCAACTGCAGTGAAATTCCACATTGGACAGCTCACTGGATGGAGACAATGATTGCATTGAATTCCTCTTTTCGAGAGGACCAAAATCAACCTAAAGATCACTGAAATTGGATAAGGGAAAGTGTACTTATCAAGAAAAACTGTCGTGCATATTTGATAAGGTCGGCCCTAAAGCAAAGTGGACCACCTTGAAAGGCTATAAATACAAGTGCCCTCTACTTCATTTAGACACAATGATAAGACAATCTTCTATCTTGGTTTTTGGCTCGCACATGTCTAAGGCTCATCTACAGAGGATCAATTTCGCTCTGAGATGAAATTGCAGGGTTTGAGGCTCGCATCTCTGATTTAGGGTTTTGGGCACTAGTCGCAAGCACATAACAGGAAGGATTCAATTGTAGTCGCACAAACAAAAGCTCATCTGTGTGATAGGAGCCTTCCAATCGCACAGACAGCTCTCCATCCATGCAACTAGGGGTTTAGGGTTTCTGTATTCCAGCTGGAGCCTTCCAGTTGCATAGACAACTCTCCATTTATGTGACAAGGGTTTTGGGTTTCCGCAATGTTAATTTGTGGTATGTTCTATGCTAGAGCAATTTATTTAATTTCTTTTCCATATTAGCAATCACATCAGCATAAAGTAAACGGCAGATAGAACATAAATATAAATCATAGAAGACAAGCCAAGACAAGAGGACACAAGATGTGGTGCGAGCCAGGGACAAACCCAACAATGTGTCGGGAAACCCTTTGATCAAATCTTCTTTCATCTTTAAATTTCAGCAGAGAAAGAGAGAGAGAGAGAGAGAGTACATTTACAACAGAAGTTAACACTTTGACTTGTCTAGATCTAAGCATAGATCATCTCCTATAATGATGAGATCAAATGAAGACATTCTGCTTCAACTGATACCTATCATCGTGCTGCATCTCGTCCTCTAGTTGCACCACTGCATACTGCACCAGGTTGCTGCCCATGTCCATGATCTTATCCATCATAATGCTGCTCAAACTAATGAGCATCATCATCATGTTGCTGCCCCTGCTAATGTATCATTGTACTGCCCATGCACATGATCTCATAGTGCTGCCCACCATGCTACTGCCTCTGCCTTCTCGTTGCTTCATCATGCTGCAACAATTTGCCTCTGTTGATATCAACCTTAGCTGCTTGCTCATGCATCATGCTACTGCCCATTATGTAGCTCATCATGCTGCTCATAACACTGCCCATTATGCAGCTCATCATGCTGCTCATAATACCCTTCTGTTGCTTCATTATGGAGGTCATATACATATCAGCCTTAGCTGCTTGCTATGGCTTGCAGCCTAGCAAAGCAACTAGGCTATATTATTTCCATATAGCGTTTGCTCAAGGATATGACTATATTCCATACGTTGAACTGGACAGCATGTTCCTTACACTTGCTGTCTTGACTACACTCCATATATATATATGACGTCTATATGACTCCATGATGAACAGCGTATTCCTTCTTACCTGTGAGCCTTGACTGCCCAGCGTATCCATGACTGCAGCGTATATATGACTGCACAGCTTATCCATGACTGCGTTCCATGTAGAAGACTGTGTTCCAATGACTGCGTTTACATGCATATATGTGACTGTGTGGCATTATATTACCTACGTTCCAATATATATTGTCTTTCCATTATTTATGCCCAGCGTATATATTCCTATGACCAGTGTTTCTATGCCCAACGTATATATGTCCATTTGTTGCAGATAAACCAGAGTGAATATTGTTGCCATGACAGCATTATATATCAGTGCTCGCATATACATAACAACGTATTGCCATGACTGTGTTGTATACATGACATGCATATATAACAGCGTTGAGTTTTCCACATATACTTAATAGCGTATGAGTTTTCCGCATATACATAACAGCGTTATGAGTTTCCATGACTGTGTATATATAGTGCCTTTATTGCAGCATATAGATTATGTGGATAAGGTCCTCATTACAACGTATAGATTTTCTGCTTAACATGTAGAGACTGCGTGGATAGGGTCTTCATTGAACAGCGTATGAATTTTCTGCTTAACGTGTAGAGACTGCGTGGATAGGGTCTTCATTGAACAGCGTATGAATTTTCTGCTTAACGTGTAGAGACTGCATGGATAGGGTCTTCATTCAACAACCTATGGATTTTTTGCTTAACGTGTAGAGACTGCGTGGATAGGGTCTTCATTCAACAGCGTATGAACAGCATATAATTGTCTTCCATGAACTGCGTATGTGATAGCATATAAGGAGTCTTTATGCCTTGCGTATAGCTGTGGTAGGGCTCCTTCCATCTGTGGCTTCACCATGAACAGCGAATAAGGTTATGACTGTGTTGGATTTAGGGCATCATCAAACTAGGTCAACGTATTCCTTTTTGTGACTCTCCTTCTCCAAAAACCCAAGACGTGGAGAGGAGATTACATCAAGAATGTGTGTTCAAATGACATCAAATCCTCATCTATTTATACCAAAAAACGTATAGTTTGAATAGACATGACGTTTGGGCTTCTAGAGCCTACATAAGAGCTGGTCAGCTTGATAATAATTACATAAACAAGATAAATTCATATCTCCATAAATACTTATCAAAATCGGATGATCTTTTGATCAATCCTACACCTCTCGACGAGAGGGATCCACTAAAAATATCAGCTGCCATAAATAAGCCGACCCACATGGAGTTTGGCCCTAGTTGCCAATTTAACACTCCCTCTCAGCTAGGGAGAACTCCATCCGTTGATCCATGAGTCCGACTGGACTATCTCTACCGTCAGTGCCCTGCACTGCTCTGCCCAGCCCTGCATTGCTCTGTTGGCTCTGCTCTGCTCTCCTCATCTCTGTTGGCTCTGCTCTACTCTACTCAACTTAGCTCTGCTGAACTATGAAGAAGAAGAATTGATCGAGAATGTCTCGTGCCATTCTCCACTGACCTGAAGTCAGTCTCAAAGTATGTACCACTGGTCCCAAACCAATCTCAACCGACCCGAAGTCAGCATCATAATATGGTACAACTCCTACCACTGGTCCTAGACCAGTATCATTGATCCCAGATCAATGGAGGTCATCCTAGCATAGGGAGTACAGTAGATACAATGATGCATCCATCGGTACTACTATGGTCCCTATCTTCATTTCCTTGCTCATTGATCAGATGAGAGGTACTTCCCATGAGTCCCAAACTACATGGGTAGGATGCCTTGACAGGAGAACTAATCAATCCTGTCCTCACAGGAGAACACATCAATCCTGCTACAATCGCCATGGAGAACACATCAATCTAGGCCTCACAGGAGAACACATCAATCCTGCTACAATCGCCATGGAGAACACATCAATCCAGGCTTCACAGGAGAACACATCAATCCTGCTACAATTGCCATGGAGAACACATCAATCCAAGCCTCACAGGAGAACACATCAATCCTGCTACAATCACCATGGAGAACACATCAATCCAGGCCTCACAGGAGAACACATGAATCCTGCTACAATTGCCATGGAGAACACATCAATCCTGCTACAATCACCATGGAGAACACATCAATCCAGGCCTCACAGGAGAACACATCATCTTGTCCATAGGAGAGCGAATCATCCTATCCCACAAGCGAGCGAATCATCTTGTTCCAGTGCACACCACTAGGGGAGGGTGAGTCACCCTGTGGTCGTATGTTGCTCTAGTAAGAACCGCAAGCCCCCAGAGCTCCCAAAGCTCAATTTATGCAGCATGCAAGACCCTTGTACAAGGGTTTCTTGACGACTCCAAGTCGTTTGGGAAAATCACATATTTGATCTTTCCCCAGGGCTTTGACAAAGTGTATCGACCTGTACATCATATTAATGTGATGGAGCCTCCTTACTCATCGACTTTCCATATCACAGATAATGTAGTATCTGATGTCTATCCGCTGGAGCAATCGTCGAATACGGGATTCCTCAATAATCGAATCCCACCTCTGGTTGTTACAGAGAATCACAGTGGTATTCATCATGTGTACAACTCACTGATGAGCTTCCCCAACTAGGCAGCTTCATACGAGATCATACTCGTAGATATGTATCTGGTCTCGGTGGTGCTTATAACAACTGACTTCTGCTTTCTACTTAGAAGCAGAATCCAAAGAGGAACAGCACTAAGAAGTGCTCCAGTGATCCTTCACACTACCTGCCCAATCAGCATTCGAATAATCATGCAATTTCATATTTCCGGTAATGTATCTCAATCCATGAGAGATTGTGCCCTGAAGACATCTCAGAAGATTCTTGGCACAATCCAGTGAGTCTCATCCAAATATGAGCTCCTCGTGCTAACTACAAAACATATGTCTGGACGGAAGTTCACCAAGAACTTTCCCAAGTCTGGTCCAACATCACTACCGGACAACTTCCTCGAGGTAGTCACAGGCTTGCAATTTATCATTTCACATCTGGAATCCAACTCCCTCTTACTTCTGCAAATGAGAGGGTTTGCAACTGTCAGAAATACTTCATCCACATAAGGTGCTGGTATGAGAGATCTATCATCCACAACCTTCGGATAATGGTTTGGATCAGTTTCACTCCTTAGTGAATCTCAGCTTCATCAAACAGCTATCAGTCCTCTCATACTACGCCCAGGGTGTTTTGCTTCAAGCCATAGAGGGCTTTCTTCCACCTGTATACATGAGATTCTCGTTTATGAATCTCAACCTCCATGGGTTGTTTCAAACTGTGGGTTCTGCTACATGCGGGGAATGGTCACCTTGTAAGATTTTCCTTTGGTACATCTCAGACATGTACTTCCATGCTCTTTCTGAATTCAAGCTTCCATGTCACCATCTGACCCACAGACCTCCGGTGCTATGTGTCAATGGACATGGTCCCTAGTGGACTTCATGTAACTTAATACAACCCTGAACTCAAAAGCATCTTTGAAAATTCTATTTTCAAACACGTACCTTTCCATCGACGGATGCCACCTTAAAAACTTAGACTTCCATTCCTGGGGTTCCTTGCTTCCTTGAAGAGTCGGCCGTGTCATTGATGAGCTACGTCTCTGCCATTTGGACACTCCTTCGCATAGGGGCCGAACTTGTAACCAAGACATCTGCCTTTCCTTCCACCCTTAGATCTGAACTTCCCAATGAAGTGATCTTTAGGTAGGCCAACAAAAGTTCCGCTGCGCCATTCTGATAATATGCTATGCTTCGACTTCACCCTATATGAATTATGAGGAACCCATTGATCCTTCCGTCTTGTCCCAACTGTCTTTGGTGATTGCTATTTCACTCTTGCTTGGGCATTGTCTTCACCTCACCTCTGATACCATGTTAATTTTTGGTATGTTCTATGCTAGAGCAATTTATTTAATTTCTTGTCCATATTAGCAATCACATGAGCATAAAGTAAACTGTAGATACAACATAAATATAAATCACAGAAGACAAGCCAAGACAAGAGGACACAAGATGTGGCACGAGCCAGGGACAAACCCCACAATGTGTGGGGAAACCCTTTGATCAAATCTTCTTTTATCTTCAAAGTTCAACAGAGAAAGAGAGAGAGAGATAGTACATTTACAACAGAAGTCAACACTTTGACTTGTCTAGATCTAAGCATAGATCATCTCCTATAACAGTGAGATCAGTTGAAGACATTTTTCTTCAACTGATACCTATCATCGTGCTGCATCTGGTCCTCTAGTTGCACCACTGCATACTGCACCATGCTGCTGCCCATGTCCATGATCTTATCCATCATAATGCTGCTCAAACTAATGAGCATCATCATCATGCTGCTGCCCCTGCTATTGTATCATTGCACTGCCCATGCACATGATCTCATAGTATTGCCAACCATGCTACTGCCTCTGCCTTCTCGTTGCTTCATCATGCTGCAACAATTTGTCTCTGTTGATATCAACCTTAGCTGCTTGCTCATGCATCATGCTGCTCATACTACTGCCCATTATGCAGCTCATCATGCTGCTCATAACACTGCCCATTATGCAGCTCATCATGCTGCTCATAATACCCTTTTGTTGCTTCATTATGGAGGTCATATACATATCAGCCTTAGCTGCTTGCTATGGCTTGCAGCATAGCAAAGCAGCTAGGCTATATTATTTCCATATAGGGTTTGCTCAGGGATATGACTATATCCCATACGTTGAACTGGACAGCATGTTCCTTACACTTGCTGTCTTGACTACACTCCATATATATATATGACATCTATATGACTCCATGATGAACAGCGTATTCCTTCTTACCTGTGAGCCTTGACTGCCCAGCATATCCATGACTGCAGCGTATATATGACTGCACAGCTTATCCATGACTGCGTTCCATGTAGAAGACTGTGTTCCAATGACTGCGTTTACATGCATATATGTGACTGCGTTCTAATATATATTGTGTTGACTGCGTGGCATTATATTACCTACGTTCCAATATATATTGTCTTTCCATTATTTATGCCTAGCGTATATATTCCTATGACCAGCGTTTCTATGCCCAGCATATATATGTCCATTTGCTGCGGATAAACCAGAGTGAATATTGCTGCCATGACAGCGTTATATATCAGTCCCCACATATACGTAACAGCGGATTGCCATGACTGTGTTGTATACATGACATGCATATATATAACAGCGTTGAGTTTTCCACATATACTTAACAACGTATGAGTTTTCTGCATATACATAACAGCTTTATGAGTTTCCATGACTGTGTGTATATAGTGCCTTTATTGCAGCGTATAGATTATGTGGATAAGGTCCTGATTACAGCATATAGATTTTATGCTTAACGTGTAGAGACTGCGTGGATAGGGTCTTCATTGAACAGCGTATGAACAGCATATAATTGTCTTCCATGAACTGTGTATGTGATAGCATATAAGGAGTCCTTATGCCTTGCGTATAGCTGTGGTAGGACTCCTTCCATCTGTGGCTTCACCATGAACAGCGAATAAGGTTATGACTGCGTTGGATTTAGGGCATCATCAAACTAGGTCAATGTATTCCTTTTTGTGACTCTCCTTCTCCAAAAACCCAAGACGTGGAGAGGAGATCACATCAAGAATGTGTGTTGAAATGACATCAAATACTCATCTATTTATACCAAAAAACATATAGTTTGAATAGACATGATGTTTGGGCTTCTAGAGCCTACATAAGAGCTGGTCGGCTTGATAATAATTACATAAACAAAATAAATCCATATCTCCATAAATACTTATTGGAATCGTATGAGCTTTGGATCAATCCTACACGTCTCGACGAGGGGGATCCACTAAAAATATCAGCTGCCATAAATAAGCCAACCCACATGGAGTTTGGCCCTAGTTGCCAATTTAACACGCAATCTAGATCTGACCCCAATCGCTGACATGTCAGGCTTAAGGGAGCAACTGTGACAGCTATAGCCACTCGCATGTCACCTCCTTCGTGCGACTGAGGTCTTAAAGATGAAATCTCAGCCTTCCAAAGATTCCGCTCAGTGATCGCAGGGTTCGGCAGTTGACTATAGACAGTGACAATTCATTACAGACTTCAAAATCAAGGTTTTGAGCATATACATTGTTGGGTTCATTTCATGGATGTTGTATTTGCTTTGCTGGTTAGTTGCATACATAAAGATATCGATCATTGTACTTTCTTGTGTTGAGTCATTTGATGACAATCTAAGAAGAATAATTTGCAAGGTTTTCCCCATAGTGGGTTTTTCCCTAGTCTCCAACCAATCCTGGTGTCTCTATGTGTGCATGCTTTTCTTCTATTGTTCCTTTACGTTCCGTTGCCTTGTTGATGATGATGATATTGTTCTTTCTACATAGTTGCATATGTTGCTAAATAATGGTTTAAATCTGAATAATGTTATGATGTTATGGGGTGAACTTAATGTATTAATGAATAAATGAAATTATCAAAGCAAAGAACATTATAGCCCTGTGAAAAATTAACACCGGGAACTCGCAATTGAAACATGGTCTCTCCTGCAACTAACACTGGATAAACTAGCAAACTCACACTGTTATTTTTGCCACCTTCTACAAATAAATTTGGCCTCCTCTTCCTGTCTCTCAAACACTGGAAATAGTGAGGAAATATCCTATGGTATCCTACTCCCAAATCTCTGCTGAATACGTCGCTGCTCAATGTCTCCCTAGCTTCAACTGCGCCCTTGTTGAATCACTACAACTGGATAGGTCGAATTGCTTGAACTCACTTGATGTGTTCTCAAAACCCCATCGACCCTACGCTTATAATCTTCTATTGGGAAACCAATGAACATGATCACATCTCAATCAATGGCTATGATCATTTTGACTCCGCCAATTAACTTTTCTGGAAGTCTCTAGAGCAAAATTGACGTCCCTCTATTAATCTGATTCAAATTTTTAATTAACCACTTTCCTTAAGTTAGACTTAGGGAAATTGTAATTATGGCTAATTAATCTAATTGTGGTGTTTATAAGGCTTTTCTTGCAATCTTTTATGGGTTTTAGAGATCTCGTGTTCATTAGCCTCTTAGACACCATAGAGACTAGAACAGTTGTCTACTGCTACCTCAAAAAATAACATTTGGTTCACTTTTCTTTTAGTCGCTTCTTGAATTACATGGGGATTTCTGCATTGTTTTCCCTTTGTAAAATCTATTGTAAGTGTGTTTTTGAGAATGAGATCAGTTCTTTGTCTGCTTTTTGTTGTATGTGGAAAGATGAAGTATGCATGCAACCGTTGGCTAATGTTTCTTGCTTATTGAATATGCTAAGCTGTTAGAAGCTTATGCACACACACACACATGAAAATAAGAAGAATCGTTTCAAAAAGGGAAAGAAGATAACCAATATCTGTATACTAGTATCTAATGCAGTCCAACTGTCATGTTAGAGCCTAGAACCCTTCAGACTCCAAGGCTCCAACTGTACACAAATTTGTATTCCAGCATCCAAGATCCATGCATTCTAAGTGCAAGGTTTTTCCTTGTCCTCATTGTTCAGTTTTGTAGGAAGGAATGGTACAAATGATGTATGTTTAGCCTTGTAAAGGAAAATTTCAGGGTTTGGCTTTTACCACCCCACCTTAAGGGAATTAATTATTGGTCTTTCTTTTAAACTTTATATTTTTTTTAAGTGTTTTTTGTTTACTTTTAAAGCCTTTTCCTTTCATCCATTTTTCGTGGTCGAGAAACCTGCAAGAAATGACCAACTGAAACATTGATTGTTTGCCTAGAAATGGGTTTTTGGTGTGGTTTTGGTTTTTGTACGTGTTTCTGCCAAAAAATGCTCACCTCTAATATAGTTTGGGAAAAGAGTGTGAAAGCAATGACCAATTGAAACATTGTGTGTTTTTCCAGAAATGGGTTTCTGGTGTGGTTTTGGTTTTTGGGCATGTTTCTGCGAAAAATGTGTCAAAATTCTATCACTGCCGCAACTTATTTACTTTTCCTACTTATTTCACCATAAGTTATTCATGAAATTACTTCAATAAACATTAAAATAAACACTAATGCAAATATCACACCGTAATACAGAAAAAAAACATATGCACAAGAATCAACACATTGACATAGTTATTTTGGAATGTCCCCAGAAAAATCCAATGTGGGAAAACCGGTGCAACAAGGGAGGATTTTATTATTCAACAATTTTCTAGTACAACAGGGTGCCAAACTAGCTTACCCATAGATAGACAAATTTTCTAGCACTTCTTCTGAACCCAGCGTCAGCCCTACTGACCTCTGCGTGACCTGAAACCCTTTGCGTCAGCCTGTTGAAACTTTGCCCAACCTCTCTGGCCTTCTGCGTCACCCCTACAGCCTCTGCGTGGATGGCGCAGGCCTTGCTGTCTCTGTTGCCTCTACATGACTCCCTTTGTCCCTGCGTTTGCCTTTTCTGCCTCTATGCTGATCTCCCATCTCTCTGTTCCGTACTTGCTGCCTCTTGACTGCACTCCAGACCACTAGTTCAATTTCCTCAGCTAACACCGCTCCAGAAATTGAACTGATTGGTCTCCCCTAGTATCTTCTCCAAGTGACCCTCAAGCCTCCTCTTATACTTTTCTCGTTGACAAATCAACGGCCGAGATTAAGTCCCTAATCAACGGCTAAGATTAGATCTGGCTTGATCCATGATTTTTGGACCATTCTAACACAGTTTTATATTAATACACATTAATATTTTATTTTCGCTAAGTTTAGACTTAGATACTCCATTAAAAATATTAATTATTTTAATATCTCCCAAATTGTTTAGAATCTGCCCAAACCCTTTCTGGGTATTGGAAATATCATGTGATTTAACCTCTCCACCAATTTTCATGGCTATAGCACATCCGATGCTACCCCAAATCAACACTCCCTCTTAGCGAAGATTGTGCTCTAGTAATACTCCTTACTGAGTATCACCCTGATCATCCGGCATCTGTCCCTGTGCTGATGCTAAGCCTCCCTGCCCAAAATCCTCTGCACTACTGCATCTTGTACTGCTACCCATGACTCTGCTACTTCCACTATTGGATCTGTACTGCAACTCCCTCTGCATCTGTGTTGTTGCTAGTCCTTTCTCCCAACATTGCATTCGCACTGCAACTCCCTCTGCATCTGTGTTGTTGCTGGTCCTTTCTCCCAACACCGCATCTGCACTGCAACTCCCTCTTTATTCGTGTTGCTAACACACTCATTTCTACTTCTGAAAGGGGTTCTTTACCATCCCCATCTTTTCCCTGAAGTAGTCAAATTTTGACTTTCCAAGGGCCTTAGTGAGGACATCTACCACCTGTTCACCTGTAGGAGTGTAGCTCAATTGTACAACTCCTCGTTGGACACAGCCTCTGACAAAGTGACATCGGATATCAATATGCTTCGACCTATCATGAAACACTGGATTCTCAGAGAGTTTGATGCAACTCTGATTATCACACATGATCCTGGTTGCCTCCATATTTCTTCTGAATAGGTTCACCAGCAGTTTTCTAAGCCATATGGCCTCACACAAAGCTGTGCTTGCTGCCATATATTCTGCCTCAGATGAGCTCAAAGCTAGGGACTTTTGTTTCCTACTGCACCAAGAGGTCATTCTTGATCCAATGTTGAAACAGTACCCAGACGTACTTTTCCGATCCACTGAACTTCCTGCCCAATTTGCATCATTAAATCCACTCAACCTGATATCCTTCCCCTTGGTGTATAAGAGCCCATAATCAATTGTTCCTTGTAAATACTTGAGAACATGTTTGGCTGCTGCCCAGTGCGCCCTCTTTGGTTCCACCATGAACTAATTGAGGGTGTTGACAACGTAGCAAATATCTGGCCTGGTATTGACCAGATACATCGGGGACCCTATGAGCTGCCAGTATAGGGTGGGATCGACATCCTTGTCTTTTGATGCATCAATCTTCTTCTAGTTGGTGATCATTGGCGTAGCCATAGATCTACAGTCTCCCATCTCGAACCTTTTCAGGATTTCTGTAGCATACCTCCCTTGCCCAAGGAAGATTTCTCCTTTTTCCTGCCAAATTTCCAACCCTAGGAAGTAATGCATTCATCCTAGATCCTTCATTCGAACTCTGTGGCTAGATTCTTCTTGCAGTCCTCAATGAGTCTGGATGATTTTTACAGAAAGAGATCATTCACATATAATACTCATTCTTGACGACCAGATAATAGAGATTCAGATCTGCATCACTCTTGACAAACCCCATCTTCTGTAAGTAGCCATCTATTCGACCATACCATGCTCTTGATGCCTGCTTCAGCCCATACAATGCTTTCTTCAGTCTGCATACATGAGACTTCTTCTCATGAGTTTCAAAGCCCTCTGGTTGTTCAATGTATACCTCTTCTTCTATTACCTCGTTCAGAAATGTCGTCTTGACATCCATTTGATGGATCTCCCATCCCATTTGGGCTGCAAGGGATGTCACGGTCCTCATAGATGTATACCCGGCTACCGAGGCAAAGGTTTCTTCATAGTCAATCCCTTACTTTTGAGCATACCCCTTAGCCACAAACCTGGCCAGGTATTTCTTAACACTGTCGTCCGCAGCATATTTGATCTTGTAGATCCATCTTGAACCTACCACAGATCTGTCTTGAGGCCTTGACACCACCTCCCAGACATCGTTCACCATTATGGAGTTACACTCCTCGACCATCACATCCAGCTAGACCTGATGCTGTGCTGCCTCCTTGAAATTGGCAGGCTCTCCATCCTGAGCTACTAATGCCTAATATCTGTCGGGCTGCTTTCGCTCCCTCTTACTGTTCCCTAGCTCACCGATGAAGTTCTTTGCATACGCAGAATCTGACGAAGTTCCCTGCTAGTTCTTCCTTTGCCAGCAGGTGCTTTTGTTTGCTCCTCCTCATCCTAGAATCTTCTTGACCTGAGGAAGAATTCTTCACTTTTGTTGGTTGAAGAGGCATGACCAACGGATCCTCTTTCGGCTGCTCCTCAGAAGGCATTTCGCGAGATCTTCTGAAAGCTCTGTCCTCCATGAACTTTACATCTCGTCGTACTACTACCTTCTTGCTCCCTGGAAGATAAAGTCTGTATGCCTTGGCGTTTTCTTCGGGTATGTGGAAATATGCTAAACTCCCAAATATCTTGAAATGACTGACTTTAGGCGTCTTCCCAGTGAAGACTTTCTCTGGAGTAATCTTGCCCAATGCCCAATGAGGAGTCTTGTTCTAAACGTAGACAACTGTGTTGCATGTTTCCACCCAAAGGAATTTTGGCATATCATGATCATATAGCATGGCCCTAGCTGCTTCTACAATAGTCCTGTTTTTCCTTTCTGCCACCCCATTCTGCTCCGGATTGTAGGGAGTTGTCCACTCTCTTTTGATGCCCTCCTTAGCGCAATAATCAGTGAAGTCCTTATCAACATACTCTCCACCATTATTTGAGCGCAAAACTTCTATTTTCTTCCCAGTCATATTCTCCACCAGAGCCTTGAACTCCTTGAATCGACAGAAAACCTCATCCTTGATTTTCAAAAAATAAATCCAAGTTTTCCTCGAGTGGTCATCAATGAAGGTAAGGAAATACTCGGCACCGCTGAGAGCTTTGATGGACATAGGTCCGCTGATATTTGAGTGTATCAATCCTAGTACACTCTTGGCCCTGTGTTTGCTCCTAGGAAATGTTGCCTTGGCATACTTTCCTAGAGCGCATCCCCTACATACATCATCTCGTTCCATACTCAGATTCGAAACTCTTGTTACAATGCTCCTGAGAATTCTCAGAGGTCCATGGCGCAAGTGACCCATCCTTTTGTGCCATAGTTCGTTCAAGTCCTTGTCCCCATGACTGCCTATTAGTGCTATTGGTGGTTCTAGTTGTTATCTATACAACCGATTACTTTTGATCCCGATCTGCGCTTTCTTTTTCCAGCTCGGGTGTTTGACTTATACCTTTTCCTTGATGAAGTAGACGTCATAGCCCTTGCCTTGCAGTTGTGACACGGAAAGTAAGTTCATCCCCAATCCTAGTACATGTAACACATTTGTGGCACAAAACCGCTCTCCCAATTCTGTCTGAAAAACTATGGTACCCTTCCCTACTGGAGTACACTTTACCTTGTTCCCCATGGTGATCTGAAAGTTCATCTTCTCTTCTCGATATTCTGAGAAACACTCCCTGATTCCCATTATATGCCACGAGGCTCCACTGTCTATATACCATACTTCTGATGATGCAGCACTAGTCATGCATGCCACTTCTTCTTCCAGCTTGGAAGCCAACATAGAGAAATCGAAATCTTTTTCTCTTGTGCAATCTTCTGAAAATATGTGTGAGTCCCCTGAGGTGGATGCCTCTGCATCGTGGTCTCGACCAATAACTGATTTTCTTTTTGTCTCTGATTACTTGCTTTGATACCATGTGAAAATTCTATCACTGCAGCAACTGATTTACTTTTCCTACTCATTTAACCATAAGTTATTCATGAAATTACTTGAATAAACATTAAAATAAATATTGTTGCAGATATCACACCGTAATACAGAAACAAACATATGCACAAGAATCAACACATTGACACAGTTATTTTGGACTAATGTCCCCGGAAAAACCTAATGTGGGAAAACCGATGCAGCAAGGGAGGATTTTATTATTCAGCAATTTTCTAGTACAACAGGGTGCCAAATTGGCTTACCCATAGATAGATAAATTTTCCAGCACTTCTTCTGAACCCAGCGTCAGCCCTATTGACCTCTGCGTGACCTGAAACCCTCTGCGTCAACTTGTTGAGACTTTGCACAGCCGCTCTGGCCATCTGCGTCACCCCTACAGCCTCTGCGTGGATGACGCAGGCCTCACTGTCTCTGTTGCCTCTGCATGACTCCCTTTGTCCCTGCGTCTGCCTTTTCTGCCTCTATGCTGATCTCCCGTCTCTCTGTTCCGTACTTGCTGCCTCCTGACTGCTCTCCAGACCACTAGTTCAATTTCTCAGCTAACCTTGTTCCAGAAATAGAACTGACTGGTCTCCCTCAGTATCTTCTCCAAGTGACCCTCAAGCCTCCTCTTATACTTTTCTCGTTGACAAATCAACGGTCGGGATTAAGTCCCTAATCAACGGCTAAGATTAGATTTGGCTTGATCCATGACTTTTGGACCATTCTAACACAGCTTTATATTAATACACATTAATATTTTATTTTCTCTAAGTTTAGACTTAGGGATTCTCAAACTGTTTAGAATCTGCCCAAACCCTTTCTGGGTATTGGAGATCTCATGTGATTTAGCCTCTCCACCAATTTTCATGGCTAGAGCACATCCGATGCTACCCCAAATCAACAAAATGTTCCCCTCTGATATAGTTTGGGAAAATGTGTGAGAGTAGAGAAATTATGTTTGTACATATAGGTTAATGGACAGGGAAGTACATAAAATAATATTTTAAAGAGTGAAGAATGGGATGGAAACTAATAGAGAAGAATAATTTGCATATTTACATCGGTGATTAATGGAATGGAGGCACAATGCCTAGCATGCATGGTGATACCCTTATTTGAGAAAGAGGACACTTGGTATACCCATGAAAATCTTTTGTACAAAGATGGTTGGTGACAACTAAACAAATTCAATTAATCATGACCTCCTAATTAGGGCCCACTAATGATCAGATTTTCTAATACATCATCATGACAGATCTTATCAAACAACTTAGTACTTTGTGAAAATTATAACCATGTAGGTTATGGTGTTTTATTTGCATAGGCAATAAGACCAAAGACATTAAATTGAAAAAATAGACTAAAAGGAAAAGTCAGATAATAACATCAAATTTTGGGCTGACAATGTTTATTAAATAATTATGCATGTGAGTAAAGAACCTTTCAGAAATAACAAAATTAGTTGTTGGCTATAATAACTGAAAAGAATATTATGTTAGTAACTTGTTTTTACTAAAAACTTACTTTGGGATAAACTAATAAAATGAACTTTCTTCGACTTGATTCATGTTGATTACATATTAGACCCTACATGATTTCTGCAAAACTGAATAAGCTGAATCCTTCCAGGTGCATGGTATGATTATGATGCCGGATCCACCGGCAGAAAAGTTCATTTTCGAGACCTTTATTGAGACTGACGATATTCTTGTCGTATCTAAACATGGTGGGTCTACACAGTCCAGACTTTTATGGAATGGAGTGAATAGATGGGTTGAAGTAACTGTTGGGGTTATGGGTACTAAAGGTGAAATGCATTCTTTCAATCCTAGCATTACTGTCAAGGAAGATGGTGACATTCTGTCACTCGAGGAGAAATTTCAAGGTACTCTATATTTTGCATTTCTTAAATCTGAATCCTCAATTTTCTTTTTTAATTTCTTTTAGTCTGTTATATTTTATTTACCAAAATAACTAAGTTTTCCTCACTCACGCACATATAAAGCATTCGAATTAAGGAAGCTAGTACTTTGCCAGCACCTTGTGGAGTACCTGCCTGCCCCCCGCCTCCTCTTCCCTGTCTTTCTACATGGATAACAGTAAGTTTTAACTGCAAACCACAATAGTTGTTGTTAATCCTGTGGGACTTGGTGGGAATTGATCCTCTGACTTCCTTGAGCATCATCCTTAGCAGAAAGGCTCAAATGAACTGAGCTATGAAGTATTTGTGTTGAATGACAAATGTATCTACGCATTAATGAAAGAAAATATGAGGATAAATCTGGGGATTTAATGTCTATATTGAAATGAGTCATGACATTATTTTCTTGTGCATTTCTGATGTCGGTCGAAGCTATGCTTTGGAACTGTGATTAAAGACTGATATGTCAATGTACATTGAACAGTCTAATGCATATTAATCGTTCTACGTAAAATGTACATAGAATGCTGTTTTTAATCATTCTATGTATGCATTGAATATTGGACTGTGGACATGAAGTTAATATCTTAAAGAAATAATCAATTCAAACTCTTCAGTGATGCGTGCACATTTCTTTCATAATTGGAGAAAAAATAAATGGGAATCATATTTTGTGTATTTGCTAGAGTGAAGGCTATGGAGGAAATGTAATATTTTAAAGCTTTTGTCAATCCCAAAGCACCATGGTAGATGCGCTGAGCCCCAAGTGTTTTAATATTGTAGGAAAGCCGTGAAAGGTGTCTTATAACTGATGTGAAATGGAAGCTGACAACTACACAACAGATACATGAATACATTGGTATTCATGGGTTTTAACCATAATGAATAAGACATTGGGCTTGCTAAAAAAGTGGCATGGAACTGTTATAGCAAAATCTTGCACTTCTTGAGATAACGTCCAAAAGCTCAAGTTGGAGACACACTGCACCTCAAAGGGGGCCACTGTTAACTCACCAATCCTCTTCTTGCTTTTGGCTAGTAACACTCCAACTCAAGGGAAGTTCTACTTGGCATACCTTAGTGTTAATTTTGGATAACAATGGTATGTTCTATGCTTAAGAGCAATTTTACTTCAATTTTCTTATTAGCCCAATATCAATATCCAGTTTAGCAATCACATCAACGTGATAGTAAAATGCAGATAGAATATAAACAATAATAGTAAAAGACAAGCCAAGACAAGAGGACACAAGATATGGCACCAGCCAGGGACAAACTCCAATGTGGGGAAACCCTTGATCAATTCTTCTTATAATTCTTCAAAGGTTCAGCAGAGACAGAGAGTACAATATACAATTTTCACTTGCCCAATCAAAGTGAAATCTGACCAGTCAAACAGCAATAATAGAAAGCCCTAACAAGAAAGTCAATGCTGGTCAACAGGGCAGATTTTGATCTCCAAAACAGCGCGGTCTAACTCGGTCAACTTGACCTGCAACAGCTAGTCAAATCAGCCCAAAAGCAGTCAGAAAAAGTCTAGTCAAATCTGGTCAACAAAAGTCAATGCTGCAGCAAACCCTTCTGCAGTCAATGCTGATCAAACAGCCTCAATTTCTGTGCCTAGAAATGTGGCCTACCCAAACAAAGATCCCTCACACAAAACTGCAGTCAAAACAGGTCAACGCTGTCCAACGGAAGTCAAAACAGCCTTCTGCAATTTCGGTCAATGCTGGTCAATGGCTGGAACAGAAAAGTATAGTCTTTCTTCGCACGTGTGGAGAGCTGCCTCTGAAATTCATACCCAGCAATGAAGGAGAGAGAAGAATGAGTGTGAGATGAGATGCCAAAATGAGGAGGCTTCTTGTATTTATATGCAATGTTGTCAGCTTGAAGGTGCAAATTAGATGGCTGGCCGACCTTGACAATTTGTCCATAATAAAATAAATTCATAATTCCATTTGTACATGTCAGAATGGGATGATCTTTAGATCAATCCTACACCTCTTGGAGAGATGAATCCAATAAAAATATGAGCTGCCTCATATGAGCTGTCCAAGGTGAAGTTTGGCGATCAATCAGTGCAAGACAAGCCAAGTGAAGAGCTCCCTAAGGCTTCTACTTGTACTAACACCAACCAATGGATAAAACAATTAGGGTTTAGGATGGATAGGATTGCAAGGGCTTTAGGGAAATTTTAAGGTTTAAGTTCAAAGGGAAAATCCCCAAACATACATGACTCAAGAATCACAAGGAGAGTAAAATCCTAACAAATGGTTTAGATGATTTTACAAGAAAAATGGGTGATGAAGGGTAAATTATCAGTGCCTTAGCTTGCCAATATATTTTTTGGGGCATATGGAGTCGAAGAACGAGACAATGAGATAGAAATGGAGATGTACACAGGTGCAGAGACCACTGGAACCAAACCTTTGTCTCTGAGAGCTCCAACCCTTGTGCCCCTTGATCTTAAAAGATGGGATAATGAAGGAAGCTTAGCCCAGGTCATTGTTACCCTGCAAAAGTAGGTAAATCATGGGAGAAAAATGTTCTCATTTGACAACCAGCCAACCAACATCCCTATGATAGTCAACAAATAACATTATGCCAAAGTTCTCCACCTATTGCTCCCATCAATGCTCTCACCCATCTAGCTATGAAATTTCCACAAACTGCAGCAACTAGAGATTATTCTCCTAGCATATGCAATTTATTTGTCTTATCTTAATTATTAATGATAAATATTGAATAACTCACACTGCAATTGTTTACAAATAAATAATACATTGCAAAATATAAAATACTGAAACTGAAAAAATAATGCACACACACAATAACTTTGACATCATTGTTTTTGGACAATCGTCTGTAGAAAAACCCCCAAGGGAAAACCAGTGCAGCAGATAAGGCTTTATATTATTCTTCAGCAAAATAGAGAATTATAGTTGCTTGCCCATTCATTGGCAAAGATTCAACATACAATTTTATCTCACTAGAAAAATATATGGGAAATTACTTTCCCCTCCAACCGTCGATTTGGCCTCCTCCAAGCTACTCGCACTCCTCTTTGGCACTCGTACTACCTTCCTAGAATACGCACTACCTACTCATATTAATCTGCACAGCCTCCTGGAACCTCTCCCTAAAAGTCAATTTGCTGCCCTCTACCTCCTGAAGCTACTTGCACCTCCTCCGACAATTCTTCTGACAACTAGAAGTGAAATACTGCTCTTGCTACACATATTGGGGAAATTGGCTACTCGCACTAGTGGTTTTGACCTCCTCTACTGGAAATGCTAGCCTCCTTTCCTTCCAAGCATTTGTTTACTATCTCAGTTTTCCCATCAGATTGAGGATGATAAGATGAGCTATGAGCTAACTGAGTACCGAGACAAGAAAATAATTTTGTCCAAAAATTTCCAGTGAAAATGGGACCTTTGTCGCTTACAATAATCTTTGGGTTTCCATGTAGCTTTTGAATTGTTTCCATAAATGCAGGAGAAATTGTACTGGCTTTAAATGGATGTGATAATGCACAAAAGTGTGCATACTTGGTAAGTCTATCAACTACCACCATGCTGACACTCTTTCCTTTGGACTTGGGTAAACCTGTGATAAAATTCATTGAAACCTCCTCCCAACATTGGCTTGGAGTGGATAAAGGTTGTAATAGACCTGGGGTCTTAATTGTTTCAACTTTATTTTGTTGGCAAACCAAACATCCCACCAAAAAAATTTTAATATCCGATTTAAGGCCATCCCAAAAAAAATCCTTCTTAATCCTGTGGTAAGTTTTTAAAAATCTTGAGTACCCTCCTAAGGGAGAAGTGTGCAATTCCATAAGAATCTTTTGTTTGAGTTGGGAATTCTTACAGAGGTATAAGCAATCTTTGTAATAACGAATCATTTTTCTACCTAAATGTATCAGATGTACTGGAATCTTGTTGTAACTTTCGAATAAGTGCCCACACTTCTTCATCATTCTTCCACTCCTCCATTGATTCGTTTATCCAATCTGGTTGGATAATAGAAATGGCGCACAACAATGCTTCCACATCCTCATCCTTTCTTGAGAGTGCATCTGCCACCACATTTTGCTTCCCTTTTTTGTAGATGATTTCAAAGTCATAACCCAACATCTTTGTGACCCACTTTTGTTGCCCTTCAGAGGATAATCTTTGTTCTAAAAAGTATTTAAGGCTATCATGATCCGTTTTTACCTTGAAGTGTCTTCCCATTAGGTAGGGTCGCCATTTCTTAAGTGCATGAGTATTGCCAACATTTCCTTCTCATAAATAGCTTTGTGTAAAAACTTTCCCTTGATTAGACGACTTTCAAAAGCAATGGATCTTTCATCTTGCATTAGAACAGCACCAATTCCATTTCCTGAAGCATCACATTCCACAATAAAAGGTTTTTGTGAAGTCTGGTGTAGCTAAGACCGGTGCTTAGCACATTACCTCTTTACGATGTTCGAAGGCCTTTGTTGCTTCTGGAGTCCATGAAAATGCATCTTTCTTCAATAATGTTGTTAGAGGTGCTGCTATTCTCCCATAATTCTTAACAAACTTGCGATAATACCCTGCCAACCCGAGAAATCCTCGCAAATGCTTTATGGATGTGGGGATTTTCCATTCCTTAATGGCTTTAATTTTGCTAGGGTCTACCTTAACTCCTTCATGAGAT